>CAUYLG010025898.1:0-11579 GCA_963573385.1 Cacajao melanocephalus | reverse complement strand
TATGGCTTATTACTTGGATCTCAACATCTCCCATATATCTCGGGTGGGTGATATTTTGCTGAAGATCTTTCTGTAAATCATTCTCAATCATGTGCTGCAAAATTCAGTTAACAATAGACCATATATATGATGGTGGTTCTGGAAGAGTATAATGCAGCAATCCCTATACAGGTATATCATTTTTATCTTTTTTTTATTTTTTTTTTTTTTGTTTACAGTCCCCCCCTGCTGGGTTTAACGCTACAATCAAAAAAAAAAAAAAAAAAAAAAAAAAAAAAAAAAAAAAAAAAAGATAAACATGATATACCTGTATAGGGATCGCTACATTATACTCTTACAGAACCACCATCATTATATATGGTCTATTGTTAACCGAATTTTGCAGCACATGATTGAGAATGATTTACAGAAAGATCTTCAGCAAAATATCACCCACCCGAGATATATGGGAGATGTTGAGATCCAAGTAATAAGCCATATTTGAAAGGCATTATAGTTTTTGAAAGCTGTGGCACAATCATTCTTAAGGCCAGTTACCTTGTCCCCATATCTCTGGGATCCTCTTTGAAGGGAGTTCTAAAAAGGTCTGTGTTCAAGCAGCTCAGCATCCCTAACTCCTGGGGTTGCGGGGGGAGACTAACCCCTCTCCTGTGTCCACAACTAGAGTAATACAGTCCTCAGTTCTCTCTCCAAACTTCAAATAAGGGGTCAGAGCCAAGGGTCAAGAGTTCAGGAAAAGCCTCAGAAATACCCTGCACTCAAAAGCAGTTTCAGAGTTTCACATTTTCCCAAGAATGAAACAAATTATCCTCCAAATTCTGCTGCTTGCTTTGAATTATGGTGACACTGGCTAGGTTACCCTACCCTTGATTTTCTTTTTTTTTTGAGATGGAATTTCACTCTTGTTGCCCAGGCTGGAGTGCAATGGCGCAATCTCCGATGGCCACAACCTCGGCCTCCTGGGTTCAAGCAATTCTCCTGCCTCAGCCTCCCCGAGTAGCTGGGATTAAAGGCATGCGCCACTATTTCTACATGTTGGTCAGGCTGGTCTCGAACTCCGGACCTCAGGTGATCTGCCCGCTTCAGTCTCCCAAAGTGCTGGGATTACAAGCATGAGCCACTGCTCCTGGCCCTGTTATCCTTGAGTTTTTTTATTTTATCTTTTTTTTTTTTCTTAAATTAGAGATGGGGTTTCTCCATGTTGGTCAGGCTGATCTCGAACGCCTGACCTCATGTGATCCGCCCACCTTGGCCTCCCAAAGCGCTGGGATTACAGGTGTGAGCCACCACACCCGGCCTATCCTTGAGTTTTTATCTCCACATACTTGAACTACCAATGTAGTTCTTCTTCCCATCTGACATCTACAATCTCTTCACTGGACCTGTACTCCACAGCTGTTTTACCACTTTCTGAAATAAAGTTAGCAAGGATCAATTCAGAATCTTTTTCATTCTAAAACTTCCTACATATAATGGTAGCACCCCACAATGAGACATTCTTTTGGTTTCTAAAAGCAGAAAATAAAAGCATTTTCCTGGAAGTTTCCTCATCTCCTTATCTTACACTTTAATTTTTCTTTTTTTTTGGAGACAAGGTCTCACTGTGTCACCTAGGCTGGAGCCCAGTGGCGCTATCATAGCTCACTGCAGCTGGAATTCCTGGGTTCAAGTAATCCCTTCTGCCTCAGCCTCCAGAGTAGCAGGGATTACACCACTGTGCCTGGCTAATTCTCTTTTTTAGAGATATGGTCTTGCTTTGTTTCCCAGGCTGGTCTTGAACTCCTGGCTTCAAGCGATCCTTCTGTCTTGACCTACCAAAGTGCTGAGATTTCAGGCATGAGTCGCCATGTCTGGCCTCACACCTCAGTTTTTAACATATATATGAAATATCAACTGTGTTTGGTTCAAAGGACTTTACGATCTTACAGATAGGAACTAAGGAATAGTAACACAAGAAAAAAAATATGGAAACAAAAATGTTCATTGATAATATGATTAAATGGTAAGGCTTCAGGTAGGGGGGTCAAAGTAAGTTCAAATCTGGAATAGAGAACACTGAGGTAGTAGACACTTCACATTAGAAGCAAGGCTAGGTGTCTACTCCCTGAGAATCAAAATTACACCAGATGCAATGAACAAAGCCTCAGAGAGAGAGAACATTTAAACATTTTATTGGCAGAAAATGGCCCACATACTCTATAGACAATACAACTTCCTTCAAGGCAAACTATAGCTATAAGGCTTTTGGCCTAAGAAGTTTTGAGTGTGTGCAAGGGGTACTTTTGCATACTAGGGAGAGGCAAACAACCCACACATTTAGCTTGTTCTTAAAGGTGGTTACTCAGACTTGACAGTTGATGACCAAGGAAGTAAGACTTTCACTAGAAGGGCTGCCCAGGTTGGAAAGCTGAGAGCAATCAGGGCCACCTCCTACAAGCAAATAAAGGTCTGTGGTAACTTATTTAGGATCTCTCAGTCTCTCATCCTTCAGGGCTGTGAAGCAGAAGAGCAGTTCTGTTCAGGGACTCTTTGCTAATCATCAGGTTTTCTTTGGGCACAGCCTATAACATTTGCATCATTGTAGAACTCAATAGGGAATAGAAGCAATGCCATTCAATAGCATGACCACTTCCAAGGCTCACAGCAAAACAACTGATTATTGTATAAGAATCATATTTGCCCAATATGTCAGTGCCAGAGATGAAAGCTAGAACTGAACCTCTCCCCCTTTCTTTCTTTCTTTCTTTTTTTTTTCTAGAACTGAATTCTCGATTCAGGAAACATAATCTAATAAACTCTTCAGCAGAGAGTTTATTCAGAGAGTAAACAATAATGACAATAATAGTTGACATATTTTGTCTGCTTACCTTGTAAGCATAGTGCTGCATTTTTCCTCTGTCATCTCATTTACTCTTACAATAGCCCCCATAAGGTTGATTGGATTACTAACCCCAGTTTGCAGATAAAGAGATTGCAGCTTAGAGATATTAAATATCTTCAAATCTCTCTGGCTATAAGACCTAAAATTACACTAAAAAATCTAAGAGACAGGGTTAGGTCTCATCCATGTGTCTAAAGCTTATAATCACTATTCTGTATGATAGGCATGCAATTAAAGAAGACCTGGCTCAAACTTTTTCTGTGTGAACTGAGGCAAGTCCTTTTACATCTATAAACTAGGGACGGTATTTACTGTCATTTTTTTCCACAAATGTCACAAAGAACAAATTTGAGCCTGTTGCAGTGAAAGAATGTAGCATACTATGGAGTGTTTTAGATATCGATATTTTTATCCAATTAACTTTTCAAAGTGAGTTTATTTGTTCATTGAAACTGAAGTACTTCAATGACGATTAAGAAAGTTTTACAGGCTGGGTGAGGTGGCTCATGCCTGTAATCCCAGCACTTTGGGAGGCCGAGGTGGGCAGATCACGGAGTTTGAGACCAGCCTGGCCAATATGGTGAAACCTTGTCTCTACTGAAAATATAAAAATTAGCTGGGTGTGGTGGCAGGTGCCTGTAGTCCCAGCTACTTGGGAGGCTGAGGCAGGAGAACTGTTTGAAACTGGGAGGCAGAGGTTGCAGTGAGCCAAGATTGCAGGGCTGCACTCCAGCCTGGGTGACAGAGCAAGACTCCATCTCAAAAAAAAAAAAAAGTAGTGGCTCACGCCTTTGTTCCCAGCACTTTCGGAGGCCGAGGTGGGAGGTCATGAGGTCAAGAGATCCAGACCATCCTGGCCAACATGATGAAACCCTGTCTCTACTGAAAATACAAAAATTAGCTGGGTATGGTGGTGCATGCCTATAAACCCAGCTACTCAGGAGGCTGAGGCAGGATAATAGCTTGAACCCAGGAGGCGGAGGTTACAGTGAGCCGAGATTGCGCCACTGCACTCCAGCCTGGTGACAGAGTGAGATTCCATTTCAAAAAAAAAAAAAAAGTTTTACCTGGAACTACAATCAACAGTTTCTAGAATGCATCTGACAAAGACTTCTGAATAGCAAGCTTCTGGGCTGTCTTCCCTTTCATAAGGAACTACAGTGGTCTTAAATCCAACCAAAACAAATGGATTTAAGATGCCTATCTGAGTGATAATTGCTACTTATTGTCACTCAAACTCCTAGACTTAAGGGATCCTCCCTCCTCAGCCTCCTGAGTAGCCAGGACTACAGTCATGCACCACCTACAGGCATGCACAATTATCACTCAATTAGTGAGAATTGAGTGATAATTGCTAATTGCTAGTGATGTTTAAAAAATAAAAATGCATCCACAATTCTTAGCTCATAATCTTTGTGATTAAGAGCAGACAGCACAAGGGTATGGCTGAATGGCTCTATTAAAGGTACATCCTGGCAGGGCCCATTTTTACTGCCTTCATCTAGTTATGAAGTTCCCGACATACTTAGAAGGGAGATACAAGCCAAGAACCTGGCACATGTCTCACATCACCCAAAGATTTCAAATTGATCAGTTAAGGCTACACTCCTACAGACCCTACCCTCCTATGCATCAAGGGCTGGAATTATTCACCGAAAAAGGGTTGGTTGGCTGGACATGGTGGCCCAAGCCTGTAATCCCAGCACTTTGAGAGGCTGAGGCGGGTAGAGGCCAGGAGTTCAAGAACAGCCTGGCCAATGTGGTAAAACCTGGGGCCAGGAGTTCAAAAACTGCATGGCCAACATAGTGAAACCCCATCTCTACTAAAAATACAAAAATCGAGTGTGGTGGCACACACCTGTAATCTCAGCTACTTGGGAGTCTGAGGCACAAGAATAGCTTGAACTTGGAGGCAGAAGTTGCAGGGAGTCAAGATTATACCACTGTACTCCAGCCTGGGCGAAATAGTGAGACTATTATCAAAAAAAAAAAAAAAAAAAAATGGGTGTAGTGGTGGGCAAGAGGCAGGAGAATTGCTTGAACCCAGGAGGTGGAAGTTGCAGTGAGCCGAGATCACACCAGTGCACTCCAGCCTGGGCGACAGAGCGAGACTGTCTCAAAAAAACAAAAAAGTTTGGTACAGGTAGTCTGGCTCTCTGGGCATCACCCATGGGAGCGTACTCCACTCCATTAGACTACAGCCCTGCCTCTGACTTCAAACCCTAAGCCTGAGGGCCATGAATACTAGAAAAATATCTACCCTTTCTAGATATCTGTATCAGACTCCTTTTCTGCTCAAGCCCTTCTATGAGTAAAAAAAGGACTGAATGTTTACACAAGTTTATGTAAATCTTTAGATGATGACCTGGCATGGTGGGTGACTCATGCCTATAAACCTAGCACCTTGGGATCCTGAGGCAAGAGGATCACTTGCGGTCAGGAGTTTGAGACCAGGCAGGGCAACACAGCAAGACCTCATCTCTAGAAAAAGTAATTAGCCATGTGTGGTGGTGCATGCCTGTAGTCCTGGCTACTCAGGAGGCTGAGGTGGGAGGATCCCTTGAGCCTAGGGGTTTGAGGTTACAGTGAGCTATGATCATGCTATTGCACTCTAGCCTGGGCAACAGAGTGGGACACTGTCTCTAAAAAATAATAATAATAAATAGATAAATAAATCTTTAGTAAAAGGCAAAAGATTTATATAATTTGAAGAGAAACTATAGATAAATAAATCTTTAGATGATTTTGCTGGGATAACTGAAGGCTACAAGAGATATATATTTGGAGTACTATTTTAGTACAAAGCAAGTTCTTAACCAAAAACTGGAAAGACATTACTTCCTTCTTCCTCCTAAGCTTCTTGGCAGGAAGTCCACTGTACGATTTTAAATATAAAGCCTCTGTCAGGTATTGCCTAAGGTAAAAACCTATCTATGTTGCAAAACAGAAAGACTGCCCAGGACTTCAGTAGCTCACAGAGGGAAGGGCTTGATATGTATTTGAAAAGATGAGCTTTAGAAAGAAAAGAGAGATCCTTTCCACTTCAACTACTTACCCTCCTCCACCCTCAATGAAAACAGACCTTCCTTCACCTTATCCACAGGCTCCTTCACCAAGCCAACACCAGACTCCTGCAATCACAGAATGGCACTACCACCTCTAAAGCAGAGAATTTCAGGCTTTGCTTTGGAAGTGGCACCATGGTATGTTCATTTTCCCCTTCTTAAAGGCGAGAAAACTCCTGAAGCTGTTAGGATTTTTAGCGTAAGTTTCTTCCAAGGATATTAATGTAGGCTTCAAACTGTTTTGTTATGAGAAATACAAACTAAACTCTAGTCACTCAAGCTAACAGTTGAGGTATCCTATGTCTTCAAAATAAAGTAAGATTTACAAATAAATTGCTAGATACAGACAACCCTTTTTTTATTATATGCCACACAAACAGTGGAGAAAATTATGAATACCACCATCCAAGTGATTGAGATTATTAATTTTAGGTAGCAGGCCAATTCAGACATGTCTACTTATCCTCAAGGAGAGGAGGCCTCTCACGTCTCCTCCCTATAACCCAGTTGAATACTTCTGTTAAAGTCTAGAATTTCAATGTTGAAAGGAGAGTGTGGTTAGTGAAAGAAAATCTACAAGGTTTACCCTGATGATCCTTTCTGACCACCCATTGAAACCAAAGCAGCAATTCACCAGTTCTTGGCTCCAGGAGATGTTTAGGGCAAGGAAGGCCTGATGTTGAACTGCCTTATGTCTGGTGCCAAGACAAACCTAAAGTCACAAGAGATAGACCCATAAATATCACAACATGCCAGATATTTCATTCTGGATACATTTGAGATTTATCAATACCAACTGTGCAAAAAAAGAAATTATTTTAGTTTTCCCATTCAGTAGCTCCTGCTTGAGAATATGACTTGAAGAACAGATGAACCCACCACCCATCCCTCTCCCCAAGTTTAAACCCCTGTTTAAAGAGGAAATACACATACCTCTGTAAATTTTACAAGCAACTAAAACAACTAGAGGTTCACCTGCATTTATAAGCTTCTTTGAGAATACGAATATCTACTGTTAATTCTTGAAATATTTTACACATTTCTGTGGATTTCTTACATCACCAGTTCTTTCTTTATGTCTATTTTATTTTTTAAGGTGTAATATATGATTATATTCATGAAATTCAAATGATACAATAAAGTTTACTATATCAGAAATTAATAAGAATTAACAGTAAAGTTAATTCTTTATTGATTTGTTTACGCACCTTCCTCTATCACTGGTTTATAAGCTCCATAAGTGACAGAGGAAACCATATTGTAATCTTTTTTCATTCCCAGAACCAAGCACAGTTCTTGGCATATAATAGATGATCGATGATCTATTGATTGAGTGAATTAATAAAACAATGAATAAGTAAAAATTGAAATTACTTTCTCCAACTGAAGAGAAGGAGAAATGCTTGTTGGGAAGGAGAAATGAAGACTAATTTTTAAATGTTGAGTGCTACAGGGGAGACCAGCCTGTATCATGAATCACAGTGGAGCTTTTCTGGACAACCAGGAAACTTCAGAGGGACTCTGAAGCCCTGGGTGGTACAGAGAGTTGTCACCTTGGATAACCTTGCCACAGTTCTTGCTGGCAACCATTTCCCTTCATTTCACTGAAAAAACAAACGAACAAAAAACAAAAACCCACAAAACCCTCTTAGGTGCCTTAAGTCTTTCCTAGATTTTATTTTAAAACATTATTCTTTTTTCTATATTTATGAAAAGCAAAAGACAGGAACTAGGTATATGTGCTTAAGTAGAAAAGAACACTTAGGCTGGGCACTGTGGCTCACACCTGTAATTCCAGCATTTTGGGAGGCTGAGGTGGGCGGATTGCCTTAGGTCAGGAGTTTGAGACCAGCCTGACCAACGTGGTGAAACCCTGTCTCTACTAAAAATATAAAAATTAGCTGGTTGTGGTGGTGGGCACCTGTAATCCCAGCTACTTGGAAGGCTGAGACAGGAGAATTGCTTGAACACAGGAGGCAGAAATTGCAGTGAGCTGAGACCGGGCCATTGCACTCCAGCATGGGTAACAGAAGCGAAACTGGCGACAGAGAGAGAGAGAGAGAGAGAGAGAGAGAGAGAGAAAGAGAGAGAGACAAAGAGAGAAAGAGAAAGAGAGAAAGAGAAAGAGAGAAAGAGAGAGAGAGAAAGAGAGAGACAGAGAGAGAAAGACAGAGAGAGAGACAGAGAGAGAGGGAGGGAGGGAGGGAGGAAATAACACTTAAACTAGATAACAAGGGAGATCAAACAGTAACCCAAGGCTCTATGTTCAGTAAATAAATAAATCTAATATGAATGCCTTCTCCTCTCACCTATCTGTTGATTTGTAGAACATTTCCTTCATTAGTGTATCAGTGATGAAACTGTGCTGTGAAATTCTCAAAACCTAAAGCTTATGAAATGGTCTCAATGTCCAAGGAGCACTAAAAACTCATTACTTACAAAATGATGCCAAGAAACTGTTTCATAATCTTTACCATACCTTTACAATATTTGAGTGGTTATGTGAAATGGTCACAGGTTAGAAACAAATCATTGTCCAAGAGTTAAATAATATCTCACAGGTGATCATTTCAGTCACAGGAAGTGGAACCAGGATTGAAGAGGGTGTTGAACAGGTTATAGAAATGGGGTTAGTATACCTGGAGTCATTACTAAGCAGCAGCGTTCTTAGGTTTGATCAAGGTTAAATCAATGAGGAATGGAACACAGACAAGAATAGGCAGCAAGATTAGCAGGAAGCAGTCAGACCAACTAACCAATCAGGAAATGAAATGGTCCTTGAAAAGGGAAAGGTGATTGAACTGAGGCATACAATGAGATACCATTCTGTAGTTCTGGGAAAGTAAAATTGGTTGGCATGTTAATAAGGAATAGGATTTCTACAAGGCCGCTTAAAGAATGTTCCCAACCTCTGAGAACTAAAGGGAGTTCCAAACAGGCAGTTTGTGAGTGATGATGAGCATGATGATGATGATGATACAGTCTCCTTTATGTAGCAGCTGGCAGAACAGTTGGTCACACCCACACATGTTAAATTCACATAAAAGTAAATATATGGCTGGGTATGGTGGCTCATACTTGTAGTCTCAGCACTTTGGGGGGCTGAGGCGGGTGGATCACTTGAGGGGTCAGGAGTTCGAGACCAGTCTGGCCAACATGGTGAAACTCCATCTCTATTAAAATACAAAAATTAGCCAGGCATGGTGGTGTGTGCCTGTAGTCCCAGCTACTCGGGAGGCTGAGGCGGGAGAATCTCTTGAACCGGGAAGGCAGAGGTTGCAGTGAGCCAAGATCACACCACTTCACTCCAGCCTGGGCAACAGAGACAGAGATTCTGTCTCAAAAAAAAAAGAAAGAAATCTAGCTGGCTGGGCATGGTGGCTTGTCCCTCGCTACTTAAGAGGCTGAGGCAGGAAGATTGCTTGAGGTCAGGATTTAGAGACCAGCCTGGGCAACACAGGGATACTCTGTCTCTAAAAACATTTAAAAAGTAAACACAAGCAGAACTCTTCTGGTGAAGATTTCATTAATTCATTCATTCTTTTTTTTTTTTTAATTTTTGACAGAATAGGGCTCATGACATTCATTCATTTTTTAGAGATAGGGTTTCACTCTGTTGCTGAAGTGCAGTGATGCAATCATAGCTCACTCCAGCCTCAAACTCACGGGCTCAAGCAATCCTCCCACCTCAACCTCCCAAATAGCTGAGATACTGATTTTTTTTTCCTTCCTTCCTTTCTTTCCTTCCTCTTCTTCCCCTTCCTTCCTTCCCTCCTTCCCCTTCTTTCTCTTCCTTCCTTCCCTTTATTCACCTTCCTCCTTCCCTCCTTCTGTCCTTCCTCTCTCTCTCTTTCTGATGAAGTCTCACTCTGTTGCCTAGGCTGGAGTGCAGTGGCACAATCTCACCTCCTCCTAGGCGCAAGCAATTCTCCTACACAATCTCGCCTCACTGCAACCTCCACCTCTTGGGCTCAAGCAATTCTTCTGTCTCAGCTTCCCAAGTAGCTGGAATTACAGGCGTGCACCACACCTGGCTAATTTTTGTATTTTTAGTAGAGATGGGATTTCACCATGTTGGCCAAGCTGGTCTCGAACTCCTGATCTCAAGTGATCCTCCCACCTTGGCTTCCGGAAGTGCTGGGATTACAGGCATGAGCCACCGTGCCCAGTCTTAATTTTTTTTTTTCTTTTTTTTGGTAAAGACAGGGTCTCACTATGTTGCCCAAACTGAGATTTCTTAAAAAGGACCAGCATAAAATAACATGGGGTTTAGCATCAGTGGGTTTAGCATCAGTATGTTTAGTTCAACCTTAAGCTTCCATTTCTTGTCAGGAACCTTAAGCAAATCACACCCTGAGTTTGAGTTTCTTCATCTAAAAAAAAAAAAAAGAACTGGAAGATTAGTGTGGCAATGCATCTGAAAATATTCTGGAAACCAGAGCGCTGGACAAATGCTAACCTATTATTGAATTCAGCACTTCATTCCAGGAGAGTTAGGAAGTCCATATTTGAAGCCACCTTGACTGGAAATTTTTGAAAAAGCTGCTTCTGATCGCATTCCTTTTGGGCTCTGTGGGCAGCCCTTGCTGAATAAAACTTAATGACGGCATAGAAACCAGGATGGGCCACTGCAGCATTTAGGAAGACCCGGACTGAACACAGGTCAAATTTTGAAAACGCTGTGAACAGAGAGTGCGGGGTGGGGGTGGGGGGGGCCCGCACCAAGTAAGTGCGTGAAATCTCACACCCAGAAAACAAAAGCGCACATGCTCTCATATTCCCCAAACCCTTCTTCGCAAAGGATGCAATTCAAAACACTTCCCACTTGATGAACAAGGGTTTTTTTTTTTTGAGAGGGAGTCTCGCTCTGTTGCCCAGGCTGGAGTGCAGTGGCGCAATCTCGGCTCACTGCAACCACCGCTTCCCGGGTTCAAGCGATTCTCCTGCCTCAGCCTCCCGAGTAGCTGGGACCACAGGCACGCGCCACCAGGCCCAGCTGATTTCTGTATTTTTTTAGTAGAGTTGAGGTGTCGCCATGTTGGCCAGGCTGGTCTCCAACGCCTGACCTCAGGTGATCCGCCCGCCTCAGCCTCCCAAAGTGCTGGGATTACAGGTGTGAGCCACCGCGCCCGGCCACAAGTTTTCCTCTTAAAATCCTAAAGTTTAAGAAGCACTAGAAGGTAAAATGTGCTTACTGTGGAGCGGTGCCTCTCTGGACTCTAAAATCTGTTGCGGGTAGCTGTCAGCTGGGGTCCCCTCTAGAATTCAGTCCTTCAGGGGAGGCTGAGGCAGGTGAGGTGCTGAGGCAGGACTCCAAAGCTCCCAGTCAGCGGGAGGGTGGCTTTCTCCATCCCTCCCTCCACCTTGGCCCCGGCTCACATGCAAAGCCTCGACCGTGAGTCCGGAGCTCAGCTCTCACGCTAGCAACGTTCTGTCACCCTCTGTGGGAACCGCAAAACGTAACAGCCTCGCCATCGTGCTTCTCTGCGCGCGCCTAACGGCCGCGCAGCACTGTGCTGCTATGCGCCTGCGCAAGGCACGCCCGCGGTTTTTAAAAGAGGCGCATGCGAGGGGCGGGGCCGGTGCTGGGGTCGCTCCACCGCCCCACCTGCCTGGGGCCAGCCTCTGAGTCT
>CAUYLG010025896.1:0-24478 GCA_963573385.1 Cacajao melanocephalus | reverse complement strand
CAGGTTGGCCATTTTCACAATATTGATTCTACCTAACCAGGAGCATAGAATATTTTTCCATCTGTTTGTGTCCTCTCTTATTTCCTTAACAGTAGTTTGTGGTTCTCCTTGAAGAGGTCCTTTACATCCTTTGTTAGTTGTCTTCCTAGGTATGATCAGAGTAGTGGTATTTCACTGGCAGCCCACAAGGTTGGGGTGGGGGGGGCCCACTGGCGGCCCCCCACTGGAGTTTTTTCTTAAATTTTTTCTGTTAATTTTATACTTTCATGTCTCTTAAACACTAGTGAAAATATGAGATAAAGATCTTTTCTGAGAAATCACATTTCTGTTTTGCTGAGGGAGCCCTGAGTTAGAGAGGTGAGAAGTACCCCTCAAGGCAGGTGTGTTCTGATGAGTCTCCTATTAGCAGAGCTTTGTTGCAAATTGTGGGTAGATTTAAAAGCTAAAAGAAGATGTGTTGTTTTCCTAAGCCACTACTGAGAAAATCTAGAAGGAGTAAATAAGTTCAATCTTGAGTCAGTACTTTTAGGACTCAAGTGCCAAGCCAAGGTCTGTTCACTCACCTCTTTCGAATATCAGGCCCCTTGGAGACTGTCTGTTTGCAAGCATCACCTTGCCAGAGCTGAAACAGTCTGCCTGCCTGGGGAGGGACTAACTGGCCTTCGGAAACTTTAAAACTGAATGAAGCACAGGCGGTTTCTCTGATGATAGTAGAGGCTTGAGTTCATGCCAGCCACTAATTGTTCTTCAGGCTTTCCCGTGACGGCGGCTGAACTTGAGAGCTGGCTTTGGGTCTTGCCATCTGTGAACTGCCACTTGTCCACACGTGGTGTGTATTAAGATTGTTTTTGCTGGGAGCATCGCTTTCATGTTTTTCAATATTGGAATGTGTTCAAATTTAAATGTGATGCTCTTGTTTTCTACTCTTGTAGGTTAGGCATTCCTTACTCTTAAGTTCCCAAGGACAGTGGGAGCCAACTGTATGAGGACTTGGCTGATAGAGCTTTAAAAAGACTGTTAGCTTCTAGGCTGGGCACTCCAGCCAGTCCTTAGATGTGGCTTACTTATAGGATAGATACATACAGATAGAAGAGACATTGTAAATGCTACCTAATTGAATGCTTTTTTCCCCCTTAGCTTATTTCCAGTGATGCAGATGGAGCCATCCAAAGGGCTGGAAGATTCAGAGTGGAAAATGGCTCTTCAGATGAGGTAAGGAAGCCTCCCCACTTCCTGCAATGCCACCAAGCACATGATTGTAGTGCCTGGGATATAGCAGTAAAAGAGTTCTGGAAGAGGTAAACAGAAATTTTCAGAGCTTTGCTTGAAGCAAATGGAAGGGAAATGGCAGTATTCTGGCATGGAAGGTGCTGTTCACAGGGTGACACATACCCTTTAAAAGTTCTGTGTTAAAACCAGGTAGGCACTGGAAGTTGTTCTGCCAGGATTGGGACCAAAGACAATTCTACCACCCTTTGTGACTGGCCCTGAGTCCCAGTACTTCCTCTGCCAGGCTGATCAGCTTGGCACAGCCATCCAAGCAGTGCCAGGGTCCAGGAGGGAGATGCCAAAAATTACTGCAATGACAAAATGTCACCAGGAAAAGAGGCTGGAACTGCTTACTGCTCCTTGGACCACACCCACTTTCTGGGCTCTCTGGATCTTCCTTGCAGGCCACAGGACTCACCTTGCTTTTTTTTTTTTTTCTTTAAAACTGCCACTACCCTCTCTATTCTGCGAGGTCTACCCTTTAAACTGCAGAGTATGGCAAAAGCTCCCCAGTCTTTTTCTTCTTTGCTGCCTTTTTGCACAGTAGTTCATCATAGCTCTGGCTTCCCCACCCTGACCCTGGGCAAGGATCCCAGCTTCCCTGAGCCTCAGTTTTTTTCATCTGTAAATTAGAAGCGGTCTCAAGAGTATTGCAAGAATTCAGTGAGCTGTACTTGTGAAACTCCTAGCACTATGTCTGGCACATGGTAAGCATTCAGGAAGTGCTGGTCATGATGCTATTGATGGTTATTGTTACTGTCACCACTTCACCACGGCCACATTGCCAGTCTTCTCCTGACCACCTCCTAATGCAAGTTCTTGGTGAAGAGCTATGCATTTAACTTGAAAGCCCACGGCATTTGGGAAGTTATTGCTCATTTTCACCTTTGACCTGAGCTATACACATTCACCTGGCATGTACCCTCAACATTGACATGTGAGCCAAATGGGGGCTAGGCCCCTGAATAGGTACCCACATGCTTCTTGTTCAAAATGATGTTAACTGACCAACATAGAAGAAGGAACTCATGGAGAATTTTGCTTCTGAACCTTAGAAACAAGCCCTCCCCAAATGACCTGGCCCCTGGGACTAGATAGCCTCAGATAGACAAGCTCAGGCAGCCAAGGATTCCCAGGAGCTAAGCCAGGTGTAGAGGCATTGAGTCTTTGCTCTCAAGTGCTTGGAAAGCTAGTGACCACTATGCTGAGTTTCTACGTTGAGAACCAAAGTAGCAGAACCTCTGGAGGCTGTATACCTCAAGACATCTTTCTGCTACCAAAATTTTGCAGAACTTCAGCCCCGCCTGAAATGAACAAATCACACTGGACTTCGCCATCCTATGTAAGCACAACTCTGCCCCTGCTGGGTCCAGTGTCTGGAAGAAATATACACCTCCCAGGAAAGACATCAATGGGGCCTTCATGTAATTCTTAATCACCATACACTTGGCGATCAAACACTGCTCACCTGGCTATGTCACCAGAGGATAGGTTCTGGGACCCAGCCACAGATTAGAAATGACCTGTGCTTGTGTCATGATCAGGAGTGGCTTAAGAGTCAGACTTCCCAGGATTCAAATCATGGCCTTACAACTCACCAGCAATGTAGCGTTGGTCAGTTCAGTCGACATCTTGGGAACAGTTTGGAGGAGTTACTGACTTCACAAATTACTGCAGTCTGTTGTGTTCAAAGCACAGTCCTGTCTCAGATTGCTTCTCTGGAAATATAGTATCAAGGATCAAATACTATTTTAGGTTTTATTTCCACCAAAACTGCTGAGCATGAGTGCTCCATTGGAGCACCTTGGCTGTTTTGTATTGATGGTCTTCAGTTAAAAGTTTTTGGCCAATGTGACTTCACTTCCTAGCCTGATGAAAGACCTTATGGGCACCTGACTTCTAAAGGGGAAAAACAACTGGCTTGCTCTGAATTAGTTAAAGCTGTTAGTGCAGTAAAAGACTCACTATATATAGCTGCTTAAAAATTCTCAAACCTACGAACAAACAAATTGCAAATTTCATTATTGGGTTATTTGTCCTTTTATTATTGAATTGGAAGAGTTTGTTATATAGTCTAGATAATTAGACCCTTATCAGATATATGATTTGCAAAAATTTTCTTCCATTCTGTGGGTTATCTTTTTACTTTCTTGACTGTGTCCTTTGAAGCACAAAAGCTGTAAAATTAGATCATGTCTAGTTTGTTATTTTTCTTTCATTGCTTGCACTTTTGTTGTCATAGCTGAGAAACCATTGCCTAATCCAAGGTTGCTTGGTCACATTTTTTTTCTGAGATAGAGTTTCATTCTTGTTGCCCAGGCTGGAGTGCAATGGTGCAATCTCAGCTCACCACAACCTCTACCTCCCGAGTTCAAGCGATTCTCCTGCCTCAGCTTCCTGAGTAGCTGGGATTACAGGCATGAGCCACCACGCCCTACTAATTTTGTATTATTAGTAGAGACAGGGTTTCTCCATATTGGCCAGGCTGGTCTCGAACTCCTGACCTCAGGTGATCTGCTTGCCTTGACCTCCCAAAGTGCTGGCATTACAGGCGTGAGCCACCGTGCCTGGCCACTTAGTCACTTTTTATAGTTTACTGTTCCCTTGAAATAATGTCAAATTTGTCTTTTATTTCTTTAAGCATAATGTAATGGTTTTATCATCTGTGACTGAGAATTTCAATATGTGAAGTTTCTGTGACTGTTGTTTAATTGTAATGTGCCTATGCTCCTGACCTATGCTCTTCATGTAGCGTGCTTCTTTATGCTAGGCTGCCTGATTATGTGCCATTTGTTGTTCCTGAAAATTACTTTTTAGGAATAATATGAGGCCTAAGATGAGTTGCTTTTTGATAGGGAGGACTTATGTTTGCTTTTGCCACATGCCTTTAAACTAAATACCCAGCTTGAGACCGTTTGAACTACCAAAGTGCTGCAGATTAGACCTGCAGGTTTATGTGAAAGCTGGCTTGTGGTCACCACACCTCAGAGACACTCTCCTGCTCAGCTCTGCTCAGTGCTGTGACAACTTCCTTGTAGTTTTGGTGGTGGAGGTGGTTTCTTCTGATTCCCTCTTCCTTGAGTATGTAGCCCTTTGGGATCCTAGCATAATGTGAGGCAGGGCTCCTATTGGACGTGCCTACCTCAGTGGGTCTTGGGATTTGATTCTTTGTCCCCCACAAGCTCACCAAAACCCAAGTTCAATTTTGCTGGGGTTGACAAACATCCTCAAGCCAAAAGAGACTTTCATGCTGCATTTACCTCTCTGGGTTCCCACTTGCTTTCAATTTTAGCTGGCAATTCTACTATCTGGTAAGCACTCCAGTGCTTTTTTCCTTTTCCCAAGATGGAGTCTTGTTCTGTCACCCAGGCAGGAGTACAGTGGCGTGATCTCAGCTCAGTGCAACCTCTGCGTCCTGGGTTCAAGCAATTCTCCTGCCTCAGCCACCCGAGTAGCTAGGATTACAGGCATGCGCTACCATGCCCAGCTAATTTTTGTATTTTTAGTAGAAATAGGATTTCACCATGTGGTGGCTAGGCTGGTCTTGAACTCCTGACCTCATGAGCCACCCACCTTGCTGTGCCTGGCATTCAGTGCTTTTAAGGAGATGATTTTAATATTTTTCTAGCACTTTTAGTTTTTTAAGTGGGAGGGTTGATAAGAATAACCTAGCCTGCCATTAACAAAAACATGAGTTATATCGGGAGTGCTTTTCATATATTATGACAAACTATTTATCCAACTGGCATTCATAGGGTCATTTTCTAGTGCCAGACAGGCTGAGCCCTGGATACAGGATTGAATAAGACTGCTGAGGTCCCTGCTTCTAGGGGCCTACAGATGGCAGGGAGAGCCATCAGTAACCAATACAAACACATAGAAGGATTGCAAATTTTAATAACTACTATGGAGAAAACAGAGGACCATGCTACGAGTAAACAGGAAGAGCCCTAGTTAAGATGGGGTCATCTGGCCGGACACAGTGCCTGTAGTCCTAGCACTTTGGGAGGCCGAGGCAGGCAGATCACCTGGGGTCAGGAGTTCAAGACCAGCCTCATCAACGAGGTGAAACCCCGTCTCTACCAAAATACAAAAATTAGCCAGGCATGATGGCAGGTGCCTGTAATTCCAGCTACTTGGGATGCTGAGACAGGAAAATCACTTGAATCCAGGAGATTGTGGTTGCAGTGAGCCGAGATCATACCACTGCACTGCAGCCTGGGGGCGGCTGAGCGACTATCTCAAAAAAAAAAAAAAAAAAGATGAGGTCATCAGAAAGCCCTTACCAGCAACAGCCAGTGAGGCCGAGCCTCTGAGCAGTGCTTCTCAGGCTGTCTTTTTAATTTCCAGTAAGTTGCAGGAAATTAAATATGTGGTCCTGCTCTGCATAACTAGTACACAGAATTCACCTTATGCAACTCATCAGGTAATTGAATATCATCCTGATTTGTCTGGACTCTGCTTCATGAGATGAATTCACCAAGCATGTACTTAGATGCCACAGGCCTGTCAGAACACTGTAAAGGTTTCCTGTACACTTTGTCATGGGCTAGTTAACAGTTTGCAGATTGGCATCCATCAAATGGACCATACTTTCCTACCTGAGAGTTCATCTGGGCCAATCCCCTTCCCTATGCATGAGTTCCTGCATCAGCTTTGCCAACAGTAAGCTGATCTGTACCTGCTTGATTATATCTCCAGTAATGGGGAACTTGATACCCCTTGAGAGGATTTTTTTTCCTCCTGACACCAATTCTGACACCAACTGAGTGTCCTACAATTCAGTTCTGACACCAGCTACCTGGAATTAGTGTCAGACTCCACAGGTTTAAGGGCTCAGTCCCACAAGACTGTCCTCACTTCAGAAGCCAGTCACAAGTATTGGGTCCCCAGGTTACCCACATTCCACATTTATGACCAACTTGGCTACAAAGTCACAGTTACCACAGCCTCCTTCTCAGCTTCCATAACTCCCTAAAATCACTCACAGAACTCATGAAACAACTTTTCTTACTACTGCTGATATATTATAAAGCAGCAGTCCCCAGCCTTTTCGGTACCAGGACCAGTTTTGTGGAAGGCAGTTTTTCCGTGGACCAGGCAGTGGGAGATGGTTTCAGGATGATTCGAGCACATTACATTTACTGTGCACTTTACTTCTATTATTATTACATTGTAATGTATAATGAAATAATTATACAAAATTATACAACTCACCATAACGTAGAATCAGTGGGAGGCCTGAGCTTGTTTTCCTGCAACTAGACAGTTCCATCTGGGGGTTACAGGAGACAGTGACAAATCATCAGGCATTGGATTCTCATAAGGACCTCACAACCTAGATCCCTCATATGTGCACTTCACAATAAGGTTCATGATCCTTCAAGAATCTAATACTGCTGCTGATCTGAAAGGAGGTGGAGCTCAGGTGGTAATATAAGTGATGGGGAGTGGCTGCAAATAGAGATGAAGCTTTGCTCACCCACCGCTCACCTCCTGCTGTGCAGCCCGGTTCCTAAGAAGCTATGGACCAATACCGGGGGTTAGTCTGTTATAAAGAGTACAACTCAGGAAGAACCAAATGGAAGAGATGCATAGGCCAAAGTATGGGGTTGGTAGTATGGAGCTTCCACACCTTCTCCAGTTGTATCCAAACTCTGAGTATCTCAATATGTTCCCCAACATGGAAGCTTCTTAAGCCCCATGATTTAGGGGTTTGTATAGAGATTTCATCAGGTAGGCATTATTTTTTTTTTTTTGAGATGGAGATTTGCTCTTGTCATCCAGGCTGGAGTGCAATGGCATGATCTCAGCTCACTGCAACCTCTGCCTCCTCGGTTCAAATGATTCTCCTGCCTCAGCCTCCCAAGTAGCTGGGATTACAGGCTCCCACCACTGCATCGAGCTAATTTTTGTGTTTTTAGTAGAGACAGGATTTCACCATGTTGGCCAGGCTAGTCTCAAAGTCCTGACCTCAGGTGATCTGCCCACCTCAGCTTCCCAAAGTGCTGGGATTATAGGTGTGAGACACCATGCCCAGCTGGGTTGGCATGATAAATTAAATCATTGGCCATGGATGACTGGCTCAATCTTCAAACCGTCTCTTACCCTGGAGGTTGGGGTATGGGGCTGAAAGTTCCAAGTTTCTAATCAAGGCTTAGTCTTTGTGGCAGCCACCCCCCATCCTCAGCTATCTAGGAACTCCCTGAGAGCCCCCTCCTTAGAACAAAAGATGCTTCTGCCACCCCGATCACTCAGGAGCTCTGTGCTAGAAACCAGAATCAAAGACTGAATACATATTCCCATTATACCACACCCCTAAAGCAGTTAATTCCATTTTTCAGAATCTCTAATTGCTAGAAAGGTATTTTTATTGAACATAATTCACCTGTCTACTGCTCTCTCTCTCTCTCTCTCTCTCTCTCTCTCTCTCGACCTCCAGGGATCAGGTGATCCTCCAACCTCAGCCTCTTATGCAGCTGGGTCTATAGGCGCAGGCCACCACATTTGGCTAATTTTTGTATTTTTTTGTAGAGACGGGGTTTTGTCATGTTGCCCAGGCTGGTCTTGAACTCCTGGGTTCAAGTGACTTGCCCACCTCAGCCTCCCAAAGTTCTGAGATTTCAGGTGTGAGCTACTGAGGCCAATCTATATTTTCTTTTTTTTTCTTTTTTAATACAAGGACAATTTTAATCCTGCATTTTTCTGTAGTATAACTCCATTGCTGTCTATCTATGAATTGAAACTGCATTTGCTAAGAACTGTGAACATTAAGAAACTTTACATGAAGTCACATGTGTTGATATGACATCTTCCAGCACCAACAGAATACATACATAACACATACCGAATGATCTTGATGTATAAATTTGCTTCACCACGTAATTATATTTAGTAAAATTCACAGTTAATGCAGAATCCCATTTTTTAAATTTACATCTTTAATTTTTAAAAACAGTCATTCAAGACTCTCATTTGCGGCTGGGTGTGGTGGCTCACTCCTGTAATCCCAGCACTTTGGGAGGCCGAGGCAAGCGGATCATGAGGTCAGGAGTTGGAGACCAGCCTGGCCAATATGGTGAAACCCCATTTCTACTAAAAATACGAAAATTAGCCAGGTGTGGTGGCACTCATCTGTAGTCCCAGCTACTCGGGAGGCTGAGACAGAAGAATCACTTGAACCTGGGAGGCAGAGGTTGCAGTGAACCAAGATTGTGCCATTGCACTCCAGCCTGGGCAATAGAGTGAGACTCTGTCTCAAAAAAAAAAAAAAAAAATTGTATTTTTCATGGCAATAAACAATGGTTTCATGGGTTCTAAGTTTCTTAAAGGTGTCTATAGCAATTTAAAACACCACAAGTCAGCCTGGCGCGGTGGCTCGTGCCTGTAATCCCAGTATGTTGGGAGGCCAAGGCAGGCAGATCATGAGGTCAGGAGTTCAAGGCCAGCCTGGCCAACATAATGACACCCTGTCTCTACTAAAAATACACGGGCATGTTGGCGCACGCCTGTAGTCCCAGCTACTTGGCAGGCTGAGGCAGGAGAATTGCTTGAACCCAGGAGGCAGAGGTTTTAGTGAGCGGAGATCACGCCACTGCACTCCAGCCTGGGCAGCAGAGTGAGACTCGGTCTCAAAATTAATTAATTAATTAATTGATTGATTAATCAATCAAAAAAAACCCACAAATCTTCTTTTCAATTTGCAGCACCTGACTTAGTTTAAATTCATCTAATGCACTCACTAAAACTGTTCAGTTTCTCTTGTGAGAAAGATATGTTTCAATTGCTTTTTCCCAAACTATCTTTTAAGCACAGATATATATTGTTTTTATTTGGTTAGTAAGATTACTCACGCAATTTGTAGCCAGAACAAGAACCTCTAGCCTCTGAGTGGCCTTCCACTCAGAACAGTGTTGATAATAAATGTCTAAAATGTATCTGAGGTCTGCCTCAACTTGAAATCACCAAACATGTTTCCAAGTTTTCATTTTTTTGTTTTTGTTTTTGTTTTGAGATAGAGTCTTGCTCTTCTTGCCCAGTCTGGAGTGCAATGGCACAATCTCAGCTCACTGAAACCTCTGCCTTCTGGGTTCAAGCGATTCTCTTGCCTTAGCCTCCCGAATGGCTGGGGTTACAGATACCTGCCACCATGCCTGGCTAATTTTTTTTTTTTTTTTGAGTTGGAGTCTTGCTCTGTTGCCAGGCTGAAGTGTAGCAGCACGATCTCAGCTCACTGCCACCTCCACCTCCTGAGTTCAAGTGATTCTCCTGCCGCAGCCTTCCAAATAGCTGGGACTACAAATGTGCACCACCACACCCAGCTAATTTTTTTTTTTTTCTGTATTTTTAGTAGAGATGGTGTTTCACCATGTTGGCCAGGATGGTCTCGATCTCTTGACCTCATGATCTGCCTGCCTCGGCCTCCCAAAGTGCTGCGATTGCAGGCGTGAGCCATGGCATCCTGCCTAATTTTTGTATTTTTATTAGAGACGGGGTTTCACCATGTTGTCCAAGCTGGTCTCAAATTCCTGATCTTAGGTGATCTACCCACCTTGGCTTCCCGAAATGCTGGAATTACAGGTGAGAGCCACCTTGCCCAGCCCACTTCCAAGTTTTCTTAGAAACTAATGATTTTTAACCATATGCATAATACTCTACCACATGATGCGCCATCACTGCTTTATTTCCCAGTTGTTCATTTATATCATTTTATACTTGTAAATTTTTATATTGTAAATAAAATTGCAATGAACACCTTCATCCATAAGTTTTATGCGAAACTGGTTATTTCTTTAGAACGGTGTCAAAGAGAGGGGCTTACTGGTTCAAACAGTACATGTGGTTTTAAGGCTTTTAATATAATTTACCGAATAATCTCCAGAGTAGCTCAAAAAACTCCTACCGACAGTATGTTATTGTGCCCACAGAGTGGTCTTGGTAACAATGAAGCACATTCATCTACAAATGTATTAGATTCTCACCCATCTCAAGACTATCACATCAAAGAAGCAAGAAGATGTATTACTGGTGAGGAAGCCAAATTCAAATGCTTTAAAAAAAATCACTCAACTTTAGATATGTAAAATAGTCAACAGAAATGCTTCCCACAAAAAGTCTACAGGATTTTTACAAAAATAAAGTTAGAAAGAGAAAAGTCAGTAGTAAATGACCAAAATGTTTTATTTGACTAAATTCTATTCCATGCATAAGTGTGACAGTCTCCCTGTTTATCTGACTTCGGCAATAAAAAAACAAGCTGCCTTGTGCAGAACAGTGAAAATGCCAAGGACGAGGGTAGTCTGCAGTTTTACTATAGAATATAAGTATACTTTTTTTTTTTTTTGAGAAGGAACTTCACTTTTGTCACCCAAGCTGGAGTGCAGTGGCGCGATCTCAGCTCACTGCAACCTCCACCTCCTGGGTGCCAGCGATTCTCCTGCCTCAGCCTCCTGAGTATCTGGGATTATAGGCACCTGCCCCACACCTGGCTAATTTTTTTGTATTTTTAGTAGAAACAGGGTTTCACCATGTCGGCCAGGCTGTCTTGAACTCCTGACCTCAGGTGATCTGCCTGCTTTGGCCTCCCAAAGTGCTGGGATTACAGGCTTGAGCCACCATGCCAGACCATATATACATTTTTTTAAAAAAGGCCTGTCTCCCTTTGGCCATATCAAGATTAAACTCGGGTCATTAAAAACAGACAAATTTTCAAAACCACTTCTTCACTTCTCCAAGATCTTCAATGCTGTCATCTACCTCTTGCCAGTTTTCCCGAATAACGTCAGTTATGTCATCTATAAAGTCTCCCTGAATGATAATTTCTTCCTCTTCTGTTACTGAGGCATCACAGAATTTTTGAGCAGAAAATCTTTGTGCTTCTTTAAGATCAATTTCAAAAGTTGCAAGGCCACACATTGATGTTACATATTTCTTCTCTGCTCTGGGAATTTTGGCTATGTAACCTTTTCTGGTACAGCTTTCTTTTCTTTGTTTTATTTGACCCCTTTCACCTCTCTTTTGTATTTTCTTCTCTTTTTCCCCTGCTGTTCCTTGACCCTCATTGATTCCAGCTTCTTGTTTGGGTGAATTTTCTTTTTTCGAGATGCAGTCTCATTCTGTTGCCCAGACTGGAGTGCAGTGGCGAGATCTCAGCTCACTGCAACCTCCAGCTCCCAGGTTCAAGCAATTCTCCTGCCTCAGCCTCCCGAGTAGCTGGGACTACAGGCACACACCTTTTTTTTAATTGTTAGTAGAGACAGGGTTTCACCATGTTGGCCAGGCTGATCTTGAACTCCTGACCTCAAATGATCGATCCACTTGCCTCGGATATAATCCCAAAGTGCTAGGATTATAGGCGTGAGCCACTATGCCTGGCCCTGTTTGGGTGAATTTTTTACAGTAAGTTTTGCAAATTCATTTGGAAAATTCTTCTCTAACCATTGTCTACATTTAGCAACCTCAGGCATATATTTACAGTAGCCTGTTGGGAATGAACAGACTCTACGATAAAGGACTTGCAGTGGGTAATCAGCAGCTGAACTTGGCACTGTTCCTTAGGTCTCCTTTGCACTTGGCCCCATTGGATTCGGAAATGTCCACCGCCATTTCACAAACCCAGGTGGTTGCCTTCACTATTGCCAATTGAAGTGACACATGGAACTGTCGTCTGTATTTTCCACTCACAATTTCTATTTATGTTCTCCATAGCCCCAGGGTGTAAGTCTCAGCCCTCTTCCATGTGACATCTGTTGTTTTCCTCCTAAGACACAGGATCAGTTCTATCATTGTCATCCTTATTGCTGTTCCTTGGACACATGTGAGGTTGTTAATGAACCTTTTGGACTGAAGTGCTCAGAACTGAACACAGGGCTCTAGGCATGCTCCACACAGCCACAGGGTGGAGCAGGCTCATCCCCTTCCTTGCTGTAGACATTCTACCTCTTCTTATGGACCCTGATGACTCATTACAAACCTACAATATGCTACTTTGCCCACCCTCATCTTTTTCGCATGTTCTGGTGTTTAGCTGTGGGGCAGAACCATGATATAATGGAGACTAGTTTGGAGTCAAACAAACCTGGGTTCAGACCTCAGCTCTACCACTCTCTAGTTGACAATTCAGTGTCTCTGTGCCTCAATTTCCTAATGTATAAAAAGGGAGGTGAATCCTTCCTTACATCACCTGACCTTGTTGTCCTTGAGTAATTTGTATTTTGTATCTAAGTGTAGGATCCTGCATTGTCTATCTTGAATTTAATCTCATGAGTGTGTCTTATAATTGCTAATTTTCAAGATTTTTTGGTGACATCTTGATTCTGTCACCTGTCCTGTTAGCTAACCCACTGAGCAGCTTTATTTTACCTTCCGATATGCTTGTCTTGCCATCTGTGTGCTTATTCAGATTATTAATTAAAATGAGTGTGACCCCTGGGTAGATTACTGGGGACCTCCCTTACAGCTCACTTGTATGTATCAATTAGTAGATGGTGCAGCAGAGGGGGCAATCTTTCAGCTTTTTACAAATCTATCTTCCTTAGCATGGGGAGGACTCTCTTACACACTGTTGGGGTATATGTAAATTAGTACAATCTTTTGGGAAGGCAATTAGCAATAATTAAAAATGTGTATACCATTTGGCAAGACCTTCTATTGCTAGGATGTATTTTGTAGCATTATTTAAAATAGGAAAAATACTGGAAACAACCTCAATTTCTTTCAGTAGAGGAATGGTTATGTAAACTGTGGTCCATTTGCACAATGGAATGGTTAGTAGCTATTAGAATGAGGTAGATACATATGCACTACCACAAACAGTGTTTAAGATACAGTTTTAGACACAAAAGCAAGTTCTAGAATGACCTGTTTAATATCATGCCATTCTTCTTAACAAAAAAAAGGTATATATGCTTGTCAAGATGTAAGAAAATTTCTAAAAAGATACGTAAGAATATAATAGCAATCGCTTCTGGAGAATGGAAATGGGAGCCCAGGAAAGAAGTTGGAGGACCTTAGCTTTCCACTCAATGCCCTCCTATACTATTTACATATTTTACAAGTCTATATTCATTCAACTGAAGTGTTGAATTTTTTTTTTAAATCTATATAGTTGTTAAAAAGAACAAAGTAGATCTATATGTACTGATATAGAAATATTCCCAAGATATTTTCTTTGGTGGAGAAAAATTTTTCAGTGTAATCTATACTGTTGCCCCATTTATGAAAACAAATTATGCATATGAGTATATAGGCTTATGTATTTATATATAGTTTTGTACACATATATATATGTGAATGTGTGATATGTATGTATGTATAAAGTAAATACTTCTTTGTAAATGCATAAAAAGATCTGGGATTATTCAGACCAATCTGATAGTGTGGTTACTAGAGGGAAAAGAAGTAAGTTGGGTCATGGAGGATGGGGAAAAGAAAAGGATTTTCATTTTTGTGTGGTTTCATGTTTTTGTAATCAGCTTATATTCATGGTTACATTTGTAATTTTTTTTAGGTTTTAATTTGTTTAAAAAATTCATCTTCCCTACTGCTATGTTATCTCAACAATTTAACTGAGGGACTGAAGTAAAATTGGCATAACCGCATTAATTCATGTATTGAACTCACTCTGGAATAGACTTTATGAAAAATCACAGTAATTATTTGAAAACTATGGATACCATTTGTATTCTGAGTGTTTGTATTTTGTGGATACCCTGTTTAAAGTCAAATATTTGAGAACATTACAGTAAAATCAGGGTATTATATACGGATTTTTATTATATTCTCCTCAAAATTCCTGGCCAGATTCAGTCTTCCTCCATCACATCCCACAAGTATAAATGGTGGGGTGGGAGGGAGATAATGAAGGCAGTGAGAAGCTTTGGTGGGCTTTGGATTTGGTGCAGAAATGATTCAGGATTTTTGGGTCTCTCTGGGCATGTTCAAGCATGAATACAGCATGGAGCAATTTGAATTCATTTCTTTCTGTTGTAGCCTTTCACAAATGTTTACCTAAAGGGCATAAAATAAGCTTGAAAGTTTGCAGTGTTAAGCTTCAGTTATCTGGAAAATGTCCTCATCAGACTATTTTCTCCTAACTTTCTAGTTGGTGTCAAATAAATAATGTGTTCCTGTTTCATTGTCACCTTAAACTGCTACAGACAGAGTTTCTGTATCTCCAAGATCTTTCGTAAAATAGGTGACACTTAAATTAATTAGGATTTCTTGTAGCTTAAAACCACAATTCGGTACCACTTCACCCACTCCAGGACTGCAAGGACTAAAAAGCTAAAAGTTTGGTCAGAGAATGTGGAACAACTAGAGCTCTCATATATCTTGCTAATAGGAGTTTAAATTGGTGTATCCTCTTTTGAAAATTTTTTGGCAGTATCTACTAAAACTGAACACATGTATCGTCTGTGTCCCCAGATGTATACCCAACAGAAAATGAGAGCTTGTATCCACCGAAAGACAGACACAGTAATGGTCATAGTGGCTTTATTCTTTTTTTTTTTTTGAGACAGACTCTTGCTCTGTCACCCAGGCTGGAATGTAGTGAGGTGATCTCAACTCACTGCAACCTCTATCTCCTGGGTTCCCGTGATTCTTGTGCCTCAGCCTCCCAAGTAGCTGGAACTACAGATGTGCCACCACACCCAGCTAATTTTTAGTATTTTTAGTAAAGATGGGATTTAGCCATATTGGCCAGACTGGTCTCAAACTCCTGACCTCAGGTGATCCACCCACCTCAGCCTCCCAAAGTGCTGGGATTATAGGCATGAGCCACCATGCCTGGCCAGTGGGTGTATTCTTAGTAGCCAAAAACCAGAAACAATCCAAATGCCCATGACAGAAGAATGAATGCATAAATTGTGGTATCCATCAGGTGGACTACTACATGGCCATGAGAGAGAGTGAACCACTGCCACACCAGTAACATTCAGTCTGAATGTCACAGACTGAATGACAAAGGATAAAAATCTTGACTCAGATACACGTAATACGATTTCATTTCCCTAACACTTGAGAGCAGGTATAACTAATCCATGGTGGTAAAAGTCAGGACAGTGGTTCCCTTTTGGCATGTGCTTGGGTAATGACTGGGGAAATGAACAAGGGAGCCTTCTGGAATACTGGAAATATTTTCTATATTGATCTAGGTAATGGTTATGAGGGTGTATAAATGTTAAAAAAAAAAAAAAAAAAAAACTAGTTTGGCTGTATACTTATTTGTACCCTTTACCGTCCACCAGTACTACATGTCATCAGAATCTGGAGCTTGTTTTCAGAGTTATTATTCGGGGTCCTGGGAGAAGTGGGATTTTTTGTTGTTTTCTGTTGCCTAGTCTCCACTGCTTTTGTCAGTTCCTGCATGTATTCTTGTCTTTGCACCTCATCATATGTGCTTTTAGCAAGGGATGGGAAGTGTCTTGCTCTGTGAGACTCACAACATTTTTGGTGTTGGGTTATTTCCGCCTGTTTTGGTTTTCAGTGAAGAGGAAAGTGAAATATTTATTTTAAGTTTTAAAAATTTTTTAATTTTTAATTTTTTTTTTTTTTAAGGAACAGGGTCTTGCTCTGTTGCCCAGGCTGGAGTGCAGTGTCACTATCATGGCTCGCTGCAGCCTTAACCTGCTGGGTTCAGGTGATCCTCCCACCTCAGTCTTCCAGGTAGCTGGGACTACAGGCACACACCACCATACCTGGCTGCTTTTAATTTTTTAATTTTGTTTTTTTTAAAGACAGGATCTAACTATGTTACCCAGGCTAGTCTCAAACTCCTGGCCTCAAGTGATCCTCCCAACTTGGCCTCTCAAAATGCTGGAATTATAGATGTGAGCCACCATGCCCAGCCCAGTAACTTTTTAATCATTAAAGAAAACTCCTCATATTGACAGTTGGTACTCAGAATGCCTCTGCCTCTGGAGTCCCATCTCTCCCTCTGCAATGCTGAGCAGTGCTTTGCACCACCCTGTGATGTTCTATTCTGCACTTGGCAGTGTTCAGATCTCTGGGAGGCAGACAGATGCAAGTACTTTAGAAGCCTAGAGTATGCAGGTCATTTTCCATGCCTTTGAATCCCCTTGAAAGTCTGGTAAACCTGTAGACTCCATCTCAGAATAATGTTTTTAAATACTTGCAATTAAATACATAGGATTCCAAAGGAAAACAGTTGTATTGAAATCGTTATCAACATGATTTTTGAAACCTAATTTATGATAGAGTAATATATATGATTTTAAAATGCATTAAGTAGGCCAGGCGCGGTGGCTCATGCCTGTAATCCCAGCACTTTGGAAGGCCGAGGTGGGCAGATCACTTGAGGTCAGGAGTTCGAGACCAGCCTGACCAACATGGCAAAACCCCATCTCTACTAAAAATTAAAAAATTAGCCGGGTGTGGTGGCACACACCTGTAATCCCAGCTACTTGGGAGGCTGAGGTAGTAAAATTGCCTGAACCTAGGAGGCAGAGATTGCAGTAAGCCGAGATCGTGCCATTGCACTCTAGCCTGGGCAACAGAGCAAGACTCCATCTGAATAATTAATTAATTAAAATACATCAAATAATAAATCTAGCATTAGGTGCCATAAATACTGTAGTTTTGAAAAGTGAAGAGTGTAAATAGTATTTTGAGGTATCTGCAATCAGTATAATGCATTCTGAGAGTATCTTTTTTTGTTGTTGGCATGGTTACCAGGACTGTCCATTTTATGGGGGGTTTTTTTTGCATATAATCATAACTGGATGAAACACTAAATTTTAGTTAGAAGTCAGGGAAAACAAAGATATATTTGTTTTGCCCCATCCAAGTTTATGTCCCCCTTTCTGTTCTGGATTCTTTTAGAACTGACATAGAGCATTGTTTCTCAAAATTCAGTTTTCATCAGAACTACTTTTAAAATAGATGCTGGTGCCCCACTTATAGAGATCTTAAGGAAGAAGTTTACAATGGTCCCAAGAATGCACATTTTAACAAATTTGAGAAGCACAGAACTAAGAGCTGTTGCTGCTACCTAAAAGAAACTTCTCTGTGCCATCCATGCATGTCTTCGAGGCCCCAGAAGCTTAAATGTCCTGATGACAGCTTAAGAGTTTACTCTTTAGGCCCTGCTCTAGCTTTCTAGGATTCAGGGCCTTGGGACTATGACACCAACTACTTTGCAGTCTGGCTCAGGCCAGCTTCCTTGGCTGGACTCCCCCTATGTCTGCCTGAGGCTGGCTGGTAGGCCATGTCGTCGCTGCATGCTCTGCAGTGGCATAGTGGAAAGACCTGGAGACCAGGAGTACTGCCATTAGTTCATGGGTTATAAAGTGAATAGCTGTTTATAATGAATCATGCAAATATCCTACAAAGAACAAAATCCAATGAAAAGCTTTCACCAAAAGGTCAAAACTAAGAGGTAATATTTGAATAGGTGATCAAAATGAACATCACCACTGACGAACAGATGAGTATTTTGAAATATGATAAGCTGAGGACAAACCTCACTTATATGGTATTCCAGCCAAGTCTGCATACCCTGAATCTAACTGGGAAACATCAGACAAAGCCAAAATGAGGAGAGAAGATGCAGCATTCTTTAAAAATGTCAATATCAGATACAAAGAAGGGAACTATAGACACTGGGGCCTACTTAGGGGTAGAAGGTAAGGATTGAATAATTACCTATTGGGTATTATGCTGATTACCTGGGTGACAAAATTATCAGTTTACCAAACCCCTGCAACACACAATTTGTCCATGTGACAAGCCTGCACATGTACCCCTAGAATCTAAAATGAAAGTTGGAAAGAAAAAAAGAAAATAGTGACAGCCAAAAAAATAGTGACAGTCAAAAAATTGCCAATGTCATAAAGACAAAGAATCTGTGGAAATGTTGCAGATGAAGGGAGTCCAAAGAAACACAGTGAAATGATCCCATACTGAGGAGAGAAAATGCTTAAAATGACATTGTTGAGTCCATTGACAACATTGAAATATAGATGGTATTGTATCAATGCCAAATTTACAAAAGTTGAGAAAGCTCTGCTGTGGTTATCTAAGAACATATCCCTACTTTTGAGAAATACTCACCAAAGTATTTAGGGATGAAGGCTGTTATTTTACATCTGAGTCTTAAATGGTTCGGAAATAATATTATGTATGTGTGTATGTTTGGGGGTTATGTGAACAAATGAGCCAGTGGGGTAAAACATTAACAGTAGGTGAATCTGCTAAGTAAAAGGTAAACAGATGTTTTTTTAACACTGCTCTTATTCATGCAACTTTTATGTAAATTTAAAATTATTTCCAAATAAATATTTATATGTATGTAGCAATAGCTAGGTTTTTAAAATTCCAGGAAATCTAATAAAAGCAAAATAATACTAAAATTTTCACCTATGTTTTTACTCCTTAATAGACTTAAAAGGCAGGACATAAAAAAGGACACAGAGGATGACGTAATGGTTAAGATTAAAAAAAAGAAAAAAGAAGAAACCTCTGGAATTGGAACTGGTTCTGTTCCAGCTCCACTACTTATTATCTTTGTAACCTTGGGCAACATATTTAAACTCTCTCAGTCTCCATTTCCTCATCTGAAAGCACGGGGATAAAATTGGTGGGTGGTTCTGGAGATAATGCCTATAAAATGCTTAGCCTAATATTTGGCATTTAGCACTCTATCAATGAATGTCAGTATTTCCAGAGCAATGACAAGAACAGAAAGCGTCCCATTTCATTTTATAAGGTAACATAACCCTGAAAGCATGACAGAAATAAAAATAGAAAGGAAGCCTCTAGATCTATCACACAAACAAATATGATACAGAAATCATTTGTTAAAGATAAGCAGCATATTAAAAGAATAATATTACATGACCTAGTAGGGTGCATTCCAGAAATATAAGAACCTTTCAATGTAAGAAGAGCTATTACTATATTCATTCATTACACTACATACTACGATTCTTTCTCCCCGCCCCCCCCCCCCACCATTTAACCTGTTGTCTCAATAGTTGCCCCCCAAAAAAGCTTTTGGTAAATTTAATTTTCCTTCCTGAGAAAAGCCTCTTTGTAAACTTTGAATTGAAGGAAACATCTTCAGCATGATAAAGAAACCGACCACAAACATCTAGGACATCGCTAGAGGCATGTCAAAGTCAGAGAGAGTATGTTCCAGTAGTCTGTCTTACATACATGGCACAATAGAGATGTCAACAAAGCTGCAATAGAGTGACATCAGTCATTCGGGACAACTGACATCTAACACAGTCTCAGCCTAGACCATGCAAGGTTCAGACATTTACTGTAAACATATTTAATGCCTTATAAGGATTGAGAATTATAGAGTGTTCAATAAGTAGAACTGAGTTAACTGATAAATGATTTGGGGGAAATTGATCTGTACCTCATAGCATCCATCAAAATAAATGATAAGGAATGAACTATAAAAATGAAACATCTAAAAGAATATAAAGGTAAATAGCTTCATTAATGCTGGGATGGAGGACTTTTTGATACTAATTAGGCAAAAGCCATAAAGGGAAAAAAATGAAAAATTTGCTTATGTAAACATTTTGAAACATCTATGTGGCCAAAAATACCATAGAACAAGTTTAAAAGCAAAAATTTGATCAGAAGAAACTATTTGCAATCTATTTCAAATATTTCACAAATCATTAAGGAAAAGAATACAATAATCAGAAAACTGGCAAAGAACATAAATAGGTAACCCACAAAATAATTGTAAATGACCAATAAAAATATGAAGAAAAACTTCAATCTAAATGGTATACAAGCCAGGCGTGGTGGCTTACTCCTCTCATCCCAGCACTCTGCGAGACCAAGGTGGGTGAATCACTTGAGGCCAGGAGTTCAAGACCAGCCTGGCCAACATGGTGAAGCCCCCATCTCTACTAAAAATACAAAAACTAGTTGGGCTAGGTGGCATGTGCCTGTAATCCCTGCTACTCAGGAGACTGAAGCAGGCAAATCACTTGAACCCAGGAGGCGGAGGTTGCAGTGAGCCAAGATGGCACCACTGCACCCCAACCTGGGCAACATAGCAAGACTCTGTCTCAAAAAAAAAAAAAGATATACAAAGAAACAAAAACAACGTTGAGATTACATTTTGCCATTAAATTGTAAAGAGGCAATGTCGACAGTATAAGGGAAGGTGTTACCCTCAGCCATTGCTGGTGGAACTATAATTTTGTATCAGTCCTCCTAGATGTTAGATTGGCATTGTGTTACAGATCCTTGACAATGTACATACCCTTTGACAAAGCAATTTAACTTCTAAGAATTATCCTAAAGAAGTAATTGGACAAGTAAGTATGCAAACGTGGAATTAGATGATCAATTTTATTTACAATAGCAAACAATTGGAAGCAGCCTAATTGTCCAGTATTATTAGTTATATCTATATAATAGAGGAGTATAGAACTAATAATCCATTAGAGGATTATATCTATTGACATGTAAAAAGGTTATTGACAAAGCAAGCCACAAAACTGTATATTCAATATAATTTCATCTTGTTAAGAAAAACATGCATAGGCATAGGAAAAAAAAAACATAGATGGATTCTAGATGAATTGTGCCTGTTACAGGGGTAACAAAAAGAAGGGGGTTCCTCTAGGGGGCACCAATTCCCAAATATTGTGGAAGTTTCAGCCCAGAAAGGAGAGGTACTTGTTACCCATTTTAGGAATAGCTGAACGGGTTCACTGATTATTTTTCCTACACCTCAAAGACCTCCTGGATGCTCCCACGATGTGAATTTAGACTGATTGTCTTTTCTAGTGAGAACATGCAGCAACAGCCCTAGGGTGTATGCTTTTAACAATGATTTTTCTGGTTCTTTGGCCTCTGGTTCATTGCCAGCTTCATGTTTACTTTCTGAATAAGCCTCTTAATGTCACAACTTTGTTCCATTACAGAATGCAACTGCTCTGCCAGGTACTTGGCGAAGAACAGACGTGCACTTAGAGAACCCAGAATACCACACCAGATGGTATTTCAAATATTTTTTAGGACAAGGTAATTATACTATTGTGGTGGTTGGGAAGAAACGGTATTCAGAATGAAAGTTAGTGTTAGTACAATTTCTGGTATCCTATATGAGTGAAACTAGCCATTTTAGGAGCACTAGCATCAGAGCATTTCACTTCAAGGTTAGTAGTAACCTTTGTAGATTAAAAGATTCGATTCAGAGTCTCAGCCCTAAGAGTTTTTGCTCATAGTGTTCTTTCTTTATGGACATTTTTATCCCTGGGGAACTAAAGGAGATTAGACCATCTGAATAAGTGATTTGAGAAATAAGATGAATTTTCCAGGGTAGAAAAACAACTTTAGACTTAACAAGGCAATTGACCTGTCAATATTGGGTTTTGAATACTTAGTTCTAAATATTCAGTACAAGGCAATGAGGGAGACAGTTGGTTCTCTGAGCTCCAGGACCTGTATAGAACTAGAGAGACATGAGACTGTAGGCTCTGGCATCATTCATGCATTCAGCCATGACAAGTATTTATTTGTCACCTACTACATGCCAGGCAATGTGCAGAGCAATGGGGATACAGTGGCAAAGACACTCAAGATATGGGTTTGGATCCTGATCCTGCCATTATTAATCAGAGGACCTTACGCTAGCTATTCTCCATTTCTCTGTGACTCAGTTTTTTGTTTTTTGTTTTTGTTTTTTTCTGTAGAGATATTACAAGTGCATACCTAGTAGGTTTGAACGGAAGTTTCAGTGAGATATGCAGGAATAACACTAAGCCCAGTGCCTAGCACATACCAACAGCTCATTCACTAATAGCCATGTACATTTAAAGTGAAGGGCTCAAGTGAAAATATACAGAAAGGTGGAAAACAGGAAAATGGCTAGTGACAAAAGATTTGGGGAATGGAAGAATAATCACTATTCTGGGATTCAAAATGAATTAGAGAGATTGTTTCTCAGGCTAATGTATTCATTTGTAGATATGATGCTTGAACTATGAAATGAGAGTGAACAGACCTAAATGATGCCTTTAAAGAAATCTGACTCTGTATTATTGTAAGAAGTTCCTTTATTTGGCCAGGCAAAATTTATTGGTGTGTTGCGGGGGAGATAGAAGCATTTATTTTAAAAAAAGAAAACAGCAGGAAAGTCATCATCTTCCCAAATGCTTGCAAATAGTGCTCAGAGCAGTGAGGACTTTACAGAAAAATGGTGTCATGAGTTTGGATGCCTTCAGGTGCAGTAACAGAAAACCTGACTCAAACTGGCACAAACAGTAAAGAATATAACAAGAAACCCAGAGACAGGGCAAGCCCCAGGGTTGGAGGATTCAGAGTCCTGGTAATGTCAAGGACCTAGGCCTTTCCCTTTTCCTGCTTCCCCATCCTTACTGTGGTAACTTGGCTCTTGGGATGGCCCTCTTCAGGGTCACAAGATGGTTTCAGCAATTCCAGGCATCACTTCTAGACTCCACCATGTCCAGAGGGAAAAGAAGGCCACGTTTAGGAGTGAGGAAGCCTCTCTAGAAGCCCCTTGGCAGATTTCTCCTCCCGTCTCATTGGCTAGAATTTGGTCACATGTTCATTCCTGAACCAGACACAAGCAAGGGGAAGAGGAGTGTATGATCAGCCAAGAGAGATCAGAGTCTATCCCAAGCTGGCTTTGGGATTATTGTTCCCTGAGCATGTGTGGTGTCCTCTACTATCTGTGACTGGCAGAACCAGTTGCATTCTCACTGTTCTAAACCTTTCTTTCCCAGTCCATCAAAACTACATTGGAAACGACGCAGAGAAGAGCCCTTTCTTCTTGTCCGTGACCCTTTCTGACCAAAACAATCAACGTGTCCCTCAATACCGTGCAATTCTTTGGAGGAAAACAGTAAGTACATGGCTCACACTTGAAGCAAAATTCATGCATCGGTTTCAGGATATGACCCCTGTGTGGAGAACTGAGTGCCAGTTTCTTCCAGTGCATGCATCATAGTTTTCTCATGATTCACTTCTGAGAATTGACATTGCCTTTGCTCAAAGCACCTTGTCTTCTGCACCAGGAGGCTGTTTTCTGGCCTTTTTTAAAAAAAAAAAAATTATTTATTTTATGTTTGCTAATTACAGCATTCTAGTCTCTTCTGGTTTAAATATTCTCCTTAGGATGACTCTGTCTCTTTTGGGCAAACAATCAGTCTTTCCAATTTTTTCCCTCCTCCTGCTCCTCTTGCAGTTGGTATTTGTGCACATGGGGAGCAGGCTGATGAGACCTAATGGTTGCAGAAGAGAACCATGGATCCACATGGACCCTCTGAGTTCTGTCTGATCTCTGTTGTGGAGTGACTGATATAATTGATTCCTCTGGCTTTTTTGAGTCATTGGAAAGCATCTGCCCCTGAAACCCATGGTGCCAACCATTTGGCTCTTGTTGTAAAGTCACTCCTTTTCCTGATCCCAGGTCTCTGCGAGTCTCTGAACCTCTCAAAGCTCTCCATCACCTCCTGGGGCACATCCTCTATGAGCCATAGCTCAGATGTGAGGAGGCAGGACCATTGCCGTAGGTCTGCGTGTGTCATATTTCTGGTCATTAACACTTGCAGCCACTGAGTTGCTACCCTTCACCAAGATCAAACCAGGTGCTGCCTGGACTTAAGATTCCTGTGCAAGGCCATGCTAGGGAAGGGGCCTCTGGTTCAAATGCTCTGAGGTGCCCCTCAAGGTCTTCCCTTGACAAATTTGCAGCATCCCACAACCCCTTCAAAGCCTGTACTTGGCATGGGGGCATCAAGGGCCCTGGTGTCCACCTCTTGTCTGCCCACCTGCCTGCCTACCTACCTACCTGCCTGCCTGCCTTCTTTCCTTCTTTCCTTCCTTCCTTCCTCCCTCCCTCCCTCCCTCCCTCCTTCCCCCTCTCCCTCCCTCCTTCCCCTCTCTCTCCCTCCTGCCTCCCTTCCCCCTCCCCCTCTCCTCATCTCCCCCTCCATCCCCTCCCCCTCCCCATCTCATCTCCCCCTCCCTCCCTTCCCCCTCCCCTCCCTCCCTTCCCCCTCCCCCTCTCCTTATCTCCCCCTCCATCCCCCCCATCTCATCTCCCCCTCCCTCTCTTCCCCTCCCCTCCCTCCCTTCCCCCTCCCCCTCTCTTCCTCTCCCCCTCTCTCCCTCTCCCCCTCTCCCCCTCTCCCTTCTCCCTCCTCCTCCCCCCTCATCTCTTCCTCCCTCTTCTCCCTCTCCCCCT
>CAUYLG010025894.1:0-55254 GCA_963573385.1 Cacajao melanocephalus | reverse complement strand
TGTGGCTCCTCCGCCGGGAATCTCCTAGTCTGTGGGCAACAAAAATTCGTCTGAAAGTGCGGCGTCCACTCGCTCTCTGCGCTTTCACTGGGAGCTACAATCCTGAGCTGTTGTTAATCGGCCATCTTGGATCTCTCCACTTGCTTGTGATTTTATAGACTCATTGGCATAAGGGACTTGTCTTGTGACAGAAGAGACTTTGGACTGTGTTTTTGAGTTAATGCTGAAATGAGACTTTGGGGGACTGTTGGGAAGGCATGATTGGTTTTGAAATGTGAAGACATGCAATTTAGGAGGAGCCAGGGGTAGAACAATATGGTTTGGCTCTGTGTCCCCACCCAAATCTCTTCTTTTAGCTCCCATAATCCCCATGTATTGTGAGAGGGACCCAGTGAGAGATGACTGAATCATGGCGGTGGGTTTTTCAGTGCTGTTCTCATGATAGTGAATGGGTCTCTTGAGATCTAATGGTTTTAAAAAACAGGTGTTTCTCTGCAGAAGCTCTGTTTTTTTCTGCCTGCTACCATACATGTAAAATGTGACTTGCTTCTCCTTGCCTTCCACCATGATTGTGAGGCCTCCTCAGACACATGGAACTGTGAGTCTAATTTAACCTCTTTCTTTTGTAAATTGCCCAGTTTGGGGTGTCTTTATCAACCGTGTGAAAATTGACAAATATAGTGACTATAATACAGAATGATTTCTCAAGATGTGCTTTCGTGTAATATGATTGTGGTAGAGAACGTGGGCAGAGTGTGCATTAGTGACTTAATAGGCTATGGGAGCAAAGAGCCAGACTCAGGGTGAACAGTGAAGCCTTTCTTTATCTATTCCTTAGAGAAATGCTCAACAAAGTATTTTGTGCTCCTTTTTTCTCATGTGTATTTTAAATTATTTTCATTTTTAAAATTTCTTTATGAGATGCCATCATATCTTGGAGGCACATTAGTACCAAGTGTAAAGCAGAAAATTAATGTTATTCTAAGAGTAAATGAAATGTATTAATTATGCTAAACATTGTAAGGCTAAAACAATGTTACTTATTTAACTAGGTTTCACTGAAGACAGCATAGGTTAAAAATAGTAATTGTTTTTTAAAAATTATGTAGGTCTTATTTTGACAAACGTATGAGGTATATAAGGAATTTTGTTACATGTATATAATGCATAAGTGGTCAAGTCAGGGTATGTAGGGTGTCCACCACCCAAGTACAGTACACTTTTGTTAAGTGTAGAGAACCTACTCAACTTTCAAACATTGAATTTTATCCTCCTCACTGTGTGTTTGTATCCTTTAACACAGTTCTTTTCATCAGCTTCCTCTCTGCTACTCACTCTTTCTAGCTTCTGTTTTATCCATTCTCTACATCCATGTGGTCACATTTTTTAGTTCCCACATTTTAGTGAGAATGTCTTTTCATGCTTAATTTCATTTAAAACAATGGTGTCTGGTTCTATCCATGTTACTAAAGATGACAATATTTTATTCTTTTTAATGGCTGAATAGTATTTTGTGGTTGTGTGGGTGTATGTGTGTTAGGGGGTGTATCACATTTTCTTTTCTTATCTGTTCATCCATTGAACACTTAGACTGATTCCATATCTTCACTATTATGAATAGTGCTGCAAGTGTGAGTTCAGATATCCCTTTGATATATTGATATCTTTTTCATTGGGTAGACAGTCAGTAGTAGGATTGCTGGATCAAATGGTAATTCTATTTTTAGTTTTTTGAGAAATCTCCATACTGTTTTCCATAGTGGCTGTACTAGTTTACATCCCCACCAATAACGTATAAGAGTTTCCTTTTCTCTGCATCCGTGCCAACATGTTATTTTTTTCTTTTTCTGACTGGGATAAGGTGATAGCTCATTGTGGTTTTCATTTGCATTTGCCTGATGATTAGTGATGTTGAACATTTTTATATTTATCTATTGGCCATTTGGATGTCTTCTTTTGAGAAATTCTGTTCAGATTCTTTGCCCACTTTTAATTTTTTTTTATTTCAATAGCTTTTGAAGTAGGGGTGGTTTGGGGTTACATGGATGAATTATATAATGTTGAAGTCTCAGATTTTAATGCACCCATCACCCGAGTAGTGTATATTGTACCCAATATTTAGATTTTTATTCCTCATCTCTCTCCCACCCTCCCCTTTCTGAGTCTCCAAAGTGCATTATATCACTTTTTATGCCTTTGCATACCCATAGCTTAGGTCCTACTTATAAGTAAGAACATACAGTATTTGGTTTCTCATTCCTGAGTGACTTCACTTACAATAAGGGCTTTAACTCCATCCAAATTGCTGCAAAAGACATTATTTCATTTCTTTTATAGCTGAGTAGTAGTCCGTGGTGTATATATACCACATTTCCTTTACCCACTCATTGGGTTATGGGCCCTTAGGTTGGTTCCATATCTTTACAGTTGTGAATTGTAGTGCAGTAAACACATATGCAGGTATCTTTTTGGTATATTGACTTCTTTTCCTCTGGGTAAATAAATACCCAGTTGTGGAATTTCTTGATCAAATGGTAAATCTACTTTTAGTTCTTCAAGAAATCTCCACACTGTTTTCCATAGAAGTTGTACAATACCACCAGCAGTGTATAAGCGTTCCCTTTTCACCACATCCATGCCAATGTCTATTTTTTTTTTTTTTTTTTTTTTACTTTTTAATAATGGCCATTCTTGCTGCAGAAGTAAGGTGGTAGGTATCTCTTTGTGGTTTTAATTTGCGTTTCCCTAATGATTAGTGATGTTGACTATTTTTTCATATGTTTTTTGGTAATTTGTATATCTTCTTTTGAGAAATCTCTATTTATGTCATTTGCTTACTTTTTAATATGATTTTTTTTCTTCCTGATTTGTTTGAGTTTCTTGTAGATTCTGGGGATTAGTCCTTTGTTAAATGCATACTTTCAGATATTTTCTCCTGTTCTGTCAGTTGTCTGTTTACTCTGATGATGATTTATTTTGCTGTTTAGAAGCATTTTAGTTTAATTAGGTTCCATATATTTATTTTTGTTTCAGCTGCATTTTCTTTTGGGGTCTTAGTCATGAATTCTTTACATAGGTCAATGGCCAGAAGAGTTTTTCCTAGATTATCTTCTACAATTTTTATGGGGTCATAGATTTAAGTCTTTGATCCATCTTGAATTGTCTTTTGTTTAAGGTGAGAGATAGGGATTCTGTTTTATTTTCTATATGTGGCTATTTAGTTTTCCTAGCACCTTATTGAATAGGGTGTCCTTTCTCCAGTTTGTTTTTGTATGATTTGTCCAAGATCAGTTGGCTGTAAGTATTTGACTTTAAATCTGGGTTCTCTATTCTCTTCCATTGGTCTACATGTCTACTTTTATACCAGTACCATGCTGTTTTGGTAATGATAGCCTTGTAGTATAATTTGAAGTGTGGTAATGTGATTCCTCCAGATTTGTTGTAGTGTTTTGTTTTTGTTTTTGTGTAGTATTGCTTTGTCTATTCAAGGCCTTTTTTGGTTTTATATGAATTTTAGGATTTTTTTTCTAATTCTGTGAAAAATGATGTTGGAATTTTGATAGGAATTGAAGGAATCTGTAGATTGCTATAGGCAGTATGGTCATTTTCACAATATTGATTCTTCCCATCCATAAGCATGGGATATGTTTTCATTTGTTTCTGTCTCTATGATTTCTTTTATCAGCATTTTATAGTTCTCTTTGTAGAGATCTTTTAGCTCCTTGGTTAAATGTATTAATAAGTTAAGCACATAATTTTTTTACAGCTGTTATAAAAGGGATTGAGTTCTTAATTTGATTCTCAGCTTGGTTGTTGTAAATATATAGCAGTGATACTGTTTTTATACATTGATTTTGTCATCTGAGACTTTACTGAATTCATTTATCAAATCTAGGAGTCTTTTGGAGGACCCTTTAGGGTTTTCAAGGCATATGATCATATCATCAGTGAACAGCAACAGTTTGACTTCCTCTTTTTTTTTTTTTTTTAAATTTGGTTGCCCTTTATTTTTTGTCTTGCCTGATTGCTCTGGCTAGGACTTCTAGTACTGATAGAAGTGGTGAAATTGGACATCCTTGTCTTGTTCTCAGGGAGAATGCTTTCAACTTTTTTTTTACTCAGTATGATATTGGCTATTGGCTGTCACATTTGGCTTTTATTATTTTGAGGTTAAGTCCCTTCTGCACCTCATTCATTATGGATTTTTATCATAAAGCAGTGCTGGATTTTATCTAATGCTTTTTCTGCACCTATTGAGATGATCATATGGCTTTTATTTTTAATTTTGTTTGTATGATGCATCATATTTATTGACTGATGTATGTTAAACCATTCCTGCATTCCTAGGATGAAACCCATTTGATCATTGCGTATTATCTTTTTGATATGCTGTTGGATTCAGTTAGCTTATATTTTGTTTAGGATTTTTACATCTCTGTTCATCAGGGATAGTGGTCTGTAGTTCTTCTTCTTTCTTCTTTCTTCTTCCTTCTTCTTCTTCCTTCTTTCTTTCTTTCTTCTTCATCTTCCTTTCTTCTTCTTTCTTTTCTTCTTTCTTTCTTTCTTCTTCTTTTCTTCTTTCTTTATTCTTCTTCATCTTTTTGTATCAGGGTGATACTGGCTTCATAGAATGAGTTAGGGAGGATTCCCTCTTTATCAATCTTTTGGAATAGATTCACTAAGATTGGTACCAATTCTTCTTTGAATGTATGGTAGAATTCAGCTTTTAATTTATCTGGTTCTGGGCTTTTTGTTGTTGTTGTTGGCAATTTTTTTTTTATTTCTCATTCAGTCCCATTGCTTGTATTGGTCTGTTCAAGGTTTTTGTTTCTTTGAGGTTTAATCTCAGAGGGTTGAATGTTTTTAGGTATTTTGCCATTTCCTCTAAATTTTCTAGTTCATATACATGAAGGTGTTAATAGTAGTCTCAAGTGATCTTTTTTTTTTCCTGTGGCATCAGTTGTAATATTTCCACTTTTATTTCTAACTGAGCTTATTTGAATCTTTCTTCTTTTCTTGCTTAATCTATCTAATGATCTATCAATTTTGTTTATCTTTTCTTTCACATATATATATATAATTGCATTTTAGGTTTTGGGGTACGTGTGAAGAACATGCAAGATTGTTGCATAGGTACATACATGGAAATGTGGTTTGCTGCCTTCCTCCCCATCACCTATATCTGGCATTTCTCCCATGTTATCCCTCCCCAACTCCCCACCCCCCACCGTCCCTCCCCTGGTTCCCCACCACAGACCCCAGTGTGTGATGCTCCCCTCCCTATGTCCATGTGTTCACATTGTTCAACACCCGCCTATGAGTGAGAACATGCAGTGTTTGATTTTCTGTTCTTGTTTTTCTTTTCAAAGAAGCAACTTTGTGTTTCATTGATCTTTTGTATTTTTTTGTTTCAAATTCATGTAGTTCTACTCTAATCTTTGTTATTTCTTTTCTTCTTTTAGCTTTGGGTTTAATTTGTTTCTCTAGTGATCTTTCAGACTTTTTTTTAAGACAGGATCTCACTCTGTCACCCAGGCTGGAGTGCATTGGTGCAATCTCAGTTCACTGCAACCTCCACCACCTGGGCTCAAGAGATCCTCCCATCTCAACCTCTTGAGTAGCTGGGACTACAGGCACACACCACCATGCCCAGGAAATTTTTTTTATTTTTTGTAGAAACAGAGTTTCACCATGTTACTCAGGCTGGTCTCAAACTCCAGAGCTCAAGTGATCCACCTGATGTTGCCTCCCAGAGTGCTGGAATTACAGGCATGAGCCACCGCCCCCAGCCTAGACTTTTTGATGTAGGCATTTAGCACTATAAAGTTTCCTCTTAGCACTACTTTTGCTGTATCTCAGAGGTTTTGATAATTTGTGTCACTATTGTCATTAATTTCAAGGAATTTTTTAATTTCCATCTTGATTTCATTGTTAACCCAGAAATCATTCAGGAGAAGATTGTATAATTTGCATGTATTCATATAGTTTTGAGGGTTTCTTTTGGAGTTGATTTCTAGTTTTATTCCAGTGTTCTGAGAAGATACTTGATATCATTTTGATTTTTTTTTAAATTTATTGAGACTTAATTTGTGGCCTGTCACGTGGTCTGTCTTGCAGAATGTTCCATGTGCTGATGAGAAGAATGTGTATTCTGCAGTTCTTAAGTAGAATGCTCTGTAAATATTTCTTCCATTTGTTCTAGAGTGCAGTTTAAGTCTGTCGTTTCTCCATTGACTTTCTGTCTCAATGATCTGTCTAGTGTTCTCAGTGGAGTGTTGAAGTCTCGCACTATTATTTTGTGGCTATTTATCTCATTTCTTAGATCTAGTAGTAACTTTTTCATGAATCTTGAAGTTCCAGTGTTAGGTGCATATAAATTTAGGATTGCAATATCTTCCTGTTGGACTGATATTTTTATCATTATATCATGTCCTTTTTTTATTGTTGTTGCTTTAAAATCTGTTTTATATGGTACAAGAATAGCTACTCCTGCTTGTTTCTTATTTCCGTTTGCATGGAATATCACTTTTAAACTCCTTTACCTTGAGTTTATATAAATTCTTACATGTTAGGTGACTCCTAAAGATAGCAGACAGCAGGTATTTAGTTTTGTTTTTGTTTTTTTTTTTTAATTCATTCTGCCAATCTTATCTTTTAAATGGAGCATTGAGTCCATTTATGGCCAATGTTAATATTGAGATACAGGATACTCTTTCAGTCATCATGTTAATTGTTACCTAGATACTTTGTTTTCTTTTATTGTGTTATTGTTTTAACAACCCTGTGAGTTTTATACTTTCAAGAGGTTCTATTCTGGTGCATATTGACCTTTTGTTTCAAGATTTAGAGCTCCCATTCGCATTTCTTGTAGGGCTGGTCTGGTAGTGACAAATTTCCTCAGCGTTTGTTTGTTGGAAAATGCCTTTATTTCTCCTTCATTTATGAAACAAAGTTTTGCTGGATACAAAATTCTTGACTGTCAGTTACTCTGTTTAAGGAGGCTGAAGATGGGGCCTTCATTTCTTCTGGCTTGGAAAGTTTCTGCTAAGAAGCCTGCTGTTAGTCTGTATAGGTCTTCTTGTGTAGGTTACCTGATGGTTTTGTCTCACTGCTCTTAGAATTTTTTTCTGTATATTAACTTTAGATAGCTTGTTGATTATATGCCTTGGTAGTGTCCTTTCTGCAGTGAATCTCAGCAGAAGTTTTTGAGCTTCTTGTATTTGAATATCTAAATCTCTAGCAAGGCCAGGGAATTTTTCTTTAGTTGTTTTCTCAAATAAGTTTCCCAAAGATTTTGCTTTCTCTTTTCCCTCTGGAACACCAGTTATTCTTAGTTTTGGCCATTTTACCTAATCCCATATTTGTTAGACTTTGTTCATTTCTTTTGATCCTTTTTTTAAAATTTTTTATCTGATTGGGTTAATTTAAAAGCCTAGTCTTGAGCTCTGAATTTTTTCTACCTATTCTAGTCTATTGTTAAAATTCTCGACTGCATTTTGTAATTCCCTAAATGTGTCTTCCATTTCCAGAAGTTCTGATTGGTTTTTCTTTAAACCATCTATCTCTTTAGATAATTTTTCATTCATATCCTAAATTGTTTTTTAAATTTATTTGTGTTTTTACCTTTCTCTGGTATCTCCTTGAGTAGCTTAATAATCAACCTTCTGAATTCTTCATCTAGTATTTCAAAAATTTCATCTTGTTTTGGATCCATTGCTGGAGCGCTAGCATGATCTTTTGGGGGGTGTTACATAATCCTGCTTTGTCATATTACCAGAATTATTTTTTTCTGGTTCCTTCTCATTTGGATAGACAATTTCTTCTAATTATTCTTGGATTTACTTTTGATATGATTGGGTTTTTTTTTTTTTTCCTTTTTCTCCCCCTTAAGGATGTTACTTTAAAGTCTGTAGTTTGTTGTAGCCTAATTCAGCTCTTGGTTCTTTCAGCAGTGAATATATGAGTTTTTTTGGTTATAGAGAATCTTTGTATGATGGCTTCCTCAGATCCTGGTTGTAGTAGCAGTGTGCAAGGTGTGTGAGCAAGTTCACTGACTCTATGGGGTTGGACTGGCAGAGGTCTCTTGAAGCTTATCTTATTCCCCCTTGGTGTGCACTTTTTAATTTCTTTTTCCTCAGTATTCTATTTTCTGGGTTAACAGTTCAGGCTTCAAATCATCAAGGGAGGAGGTTTCCCTTGGTGGAAACCAGTTGTGGCTAATACAGGTAGGTAAATGTAATATTCAGTGGTGGGCAGAGGTTCCAGTCTTAAGAGAGGTGGCTGGGGAGCTCTCAGTGAAACACACTGATGTCTTATTGGGAGAAGGGTTGGAGCCACCTCAGCTTCCCTGCCAGGCCAGCAAGAAAGCAGTCCATTTCCAACGCACTCCTGACCCAATGTTCTGGCTATCCAGATCATACAGGCACCTCTTTTCATCTGCAGGAATGTTGATGTTCCAAGTAGAGAGGAATTGTGACTCTACCTCTCATGTAAACCTGCACTTGGAGGGTGCTCCTCCTGTGGAGATGTGGTACCCTGAAGGGTTCCAGAAAGGCTTTCAATAGGTGCACCCACACTGAGCTCCCACGGGAGAAGCTTCAGCAGTGTCTGCAGTGGTGATGAGGGGGAAAAGATGTATCCTTCTCCAGGACGCTTCACAAGTGCAAGGGCTTTCTGACTGTTGGGGTATAGCCACAGACTTTCCCTACTAAGCCCAGCACTAAAACTTGTGCCTCTCCTAAAGGAAACTTCTCACCATTGTAAAGATCTAAGACTCAAGGCCTGCCATCTCAATTTTTTTGTCCCATGGGGTGTTCCCTTGATGTGATGCATTCCCCCTTTCCTTAGGAGTTGGAGTCCTCTAGAGCCAGATTGCTGTGAATGCTACTGCTCCTCTACGTCTAGCTTCCCAGTGTGGCTGCCACACTGCAGGCTGGTGCTGGTGAACATCTTCAAGAGATCCAGTGACAGGACCTGTCCTTAAGTCTCCCATCAGCAACTATCAGCACTAACTCTGATAGAAGTGGCAGAGGAGTGATGTAGACTCTGTGAGATTCCTTGGTTATAAATAGCCTTAGTATGTTGACTTTCTCAGATTCCAGTTACAGTAGTAATGAACTGATCACCTGGGCAGACTCATGACCTCCTGGTTAGCTGGGATGGTACAGGCAGTGGTGATAGCTGAGGTCTTATACAGGTTTTCTCCTTTCTGGACACAGTGTTATTCTAGCTGCAGATGCTGCAATGAACTGTGTCATTTGGCCTCCCAGCTAGGAGATGGCACTAGGAAAAGCTCACCACCTGCTATAGTAGCAGTGGGATTTGTGCTTGCCTTATGTTACCCAGGAGAGGTATTCTGGTTTCTCAGGTGATGGGTGGGGCTAGAGAGCTCCCAAAAGTTTCTGTCCTTTATGTTATGCTACCAGAGCGGGTGGAAGGACAAAGCCAGATGTAAGCGGTGTCAGGTAGGTCCACACTCTGGCTCTCCACTTGCAGGGCAAGCACTGGCCCCTGTGGAGATCACCACCTCTGCGGGTGGTTTACTGGCCACTGAGGTAATGTTCCATGGAGGAGCGTAGCTGCCTCTGCTGCACAGAAGTTTGCAGAGAAAGTGGAAAGTAGTAAGTGAAAGTAAGCCTTACCCAGCTCTCACACAGTTGGCAAGGCAGGTTCTCACACCTGCAGTGATCCATTAGCAGTAGCTAGCTGAGTTCCAGGCAGCCTACATTCAGAATTCTAAACTGTCCAGGGCTATAAGTCTTCCCCATGGAGACAGCAATTGGAGCTTTCACATTACACCCCTCCCAGTCCACTCCCACAAAGCTGAGGCACCTGGCTCCTGCACTCATAGCTACAGCAAACTTCCCACTTGTCCCCTGGTTCTGCCCAAGGGAGTTCATCCCCACTCAAGATTATATCACAGATTTCAGTGGGGAGCTTCTCTTAACCTGAGCCTACTGCCTGAGTTAGCTCAGACTTCTGTGAGGTCCCCTGTCATTTAGAATAAGAAATGGCTTCCCTTGGTCCAAACAGGAGACTGGGAATGTTCAGAAGGCTCTTTCCTTGCTGCTCATACTTTTATATTCTTCACCACTCCCTAAATCAGTTCCAGTGCTGTGTAGGGTTAAGGCCTTCCCCTGTGGGCTGAATTGCCAGGTTCCCAGTGGTGTTGTATATCCTGAAGGCAGTGTCTCCCCCCTCACACTCTGGGGATTTGGCATCAGTTACGCCTGGCTCGTGATATAATTTGCAGCTTGCCACTTTCAAGGGGTCTGTGGTTTCTTTAAGTTTTCCTGTTCGGTTCCTGTGTTGCTGCTTGAGAAAAAGTTCACAGTGTGAATCTCTACACACTATTGTCTTTCCAAGTAGGAGAGACATGTTGACACTACCTCCAATCTGCCCTTTTGCGGGGAGAAAAACACACAACAACCCTTCACCCACATTTTATGGGATTATTAATTTTTTCTGCTGAGTTGTTTGAGTTTCTTGTATACTCTGAATATCAGTCCCTCGTTGTATAAGTAATTTGGAAATATTAGTTCCTTGTTATATAAGTAGTTTGGAAATATTTTTCCCATTCAACAGGTTGTCTGTTTACTCAAGTTTGCTTCTGGTTTGCTAGAGTAAACAGACAACCTGTTGAAAGGGAAACAATATTTCCAAATCACTTATATGACATCTTTTGCTGTGCAGAAGCTTTTTAGTTCAATATACTACCAGTTGTCTATTTTTGTTTTTGTTGCCTATGCTTTTGAAATCTTAGTCATAAACATTTTGCCTAGACCAATGTCCAGCAGTGTTTGCCCTAGGTTTTTTTCTAGTCTGTTTATAGTTTCAGGTGTTATTTTTAAGTCTTTAATCCATTATGAGTTAAATTTATTTGTATATGGTGAGAGAGAGCGGTCCAGTTGCATTCTTCTGCTTGTTCCAAAAGAATTGAAGAGGACAGAGCTTTCTCTAACTCATTCTACAAGATCATCACCACCCTGATATCAAAACCAGGCAATAACTCAACAAGAAAAAAAGACGCTGGGCGTGGTGGCTGATGCCTGTAATCCCAGCACTTTGGGAGGCTGAGGTGAGTGGATGAGGTCAGGAGTTCGAGACCAGCCTGACTAACATGGCGAAACCCCGTCTCTACTAAAAATACAAAAATTAGCCAGGCATGGGGGCACACACCTGTAATCTCAGCTACTCAGGAGGCTGAGGCAGGAGAATCACTTGAACCCAGGAAGCAGAGGTTGCAGTGAGCTGAGATTGTGCCACTGCACACCAGCCTAGGTGACAGAGTGAGACTCCATCTCAAAAAAAGAAAAGTACAGGTTGATATCCCTGATAAACACAGATGCTAATGCCTCACAATTCAGCCCGCAGAGGAAGGCCTTAACCCCACCCAGCACTGGAACTATTTAGGGAGTGGTGAAGAATATAAAAGTAGGAGCAGCAGGAAAATAACTTTGTGAGCATTCCCAGTCTTCAGCTTGGGCCTAGGGAAGCCGTTCCTCATTCTACATCACAGGGAACCTCATGGAAGTCTGCTAGTTAACTTAGGCAGCAGTCACAGGTTTAGAGAAGCTCCCAACTGAAATTTGTGATATAATGTTGAGTGGGGTGAACTCTCTTGGCCAGAACCAGGGGAAAAGTGGGAAGTGTGCTGTAACTACAAGTGCAGGAGCCAGGTGCATAGCCTTGTGGTCATTCTTAGTCTCCAGCTTGGACCAAGGAAGCTATTCCTGATTCTACATCCCAGCGGACTTCACGAAAGTCTACTAGCGGACGCAGGCTAACTCATCCAACTTGGATGCCTGTTAGTTTTTTTCTGTTGCCTGATTGCTCTGGCTAGGACTTTCAGTACAGCATTGAATAGGAATGGTGAAGGTGGACAACTTTGTCTTGTTCCAGTTCTTAGAGGACAGGCTTTCAGATTTTCCCCATTTAGTGTGATGGTAGTTATGGATTTGTTGTATATGGCCTTTATTATTTTCTAATATGCTCTTTCTATGCCTAGTTTTGTAAGAGTTTTTATCATGAAGGAATGTTGAATTTTATCAGTTTTTCTTCATTTGTTGAGATAATCATGTGATTTTTTTTCCTTTATTCTGTTGGTGTGATGTATCATGTTTATTGATTTACATATGTTGAACCATTTTTTCATCCCTGGTATAAATACCACTTGATTGTGGTGTATTAACTTTTTGATTAGTTCTTAGTTTAGATTTGCTAGTAGTTCATTTAGGATGTTTGCATCTGTGTTTACCAGGGATATTGGTATGTAGTTTTCTTTTTTTGTTACGTTCTTGCCTGGTTTTGTTATCAGAGTTATGATCTTATAGAATGAATTAGAGAGAATTCTGTCCTCTTCAATTTTTGGAGTAGTTTCAAGAGAATTGTTATTAGTTCTTTTTACATTTGATAGAATTTGGCTGTGTATTTATCAAGAATTTGGCCTTTTCTTTGTCAGGAGACTTTTTTATTACTGATCCAATCTTGCTATGCATTATTGGTCTTTTCAAGGTTTTTCTTTCTTTCCATTTCAATCTTGGTAGGTTGTATGTTTCCAGGAATTTATTTATTTTCTCTAGGTTTTTCAGTTTGTCAGCATATAGTTGTTTATAATAGTCTCTAATGATTCTTTGTATTTCTATAGTATCAATTGTAATGTCTTCTTTGTTCTTTCTGATTTTATTTGGGACTTCTCTTTTTGTTTTTTTCTTGGTTAGTCTAGCTAGAAGTTTATCAGTTCTGTTTATCTTTTTGAGGAACCAGCTTTTCATTTTGTTGATACTTTGTTTTGTTTTTCTTCAGTGTCTATTTCATTTTGCTCTTTTCTGCTGCTGGGTTTGGGCTTGGTTTATTCTTGCTTTTCTGTTTCCTTGAGATATATTGTTAGACTGTTAATTTATAATCTGTCAACTATTTTATGTAGGCTTTTATTACTATAAAATTCCCTCTTAGCACTGCTTTTACTATGTCCTACAGGTTTTTGTATGCTGTGTTCCCATTTTCATTTGTTTCAATATTTTTTCTTATTTCCATCTTAACATCTTTGTTAACCCACTCAGGAGTATGTTGTTTAACTTCCATGTATTTATATAGTTTCCAAAGTTCCTCTTGGCTTTGATTTCTAGTTTTATTCCATTGTGGTTCAAGAAGATACTTGCTGTGATTTTGAATTTTTTAAAGGTGTTGAGACTTTTTTATGGCCTCACGTTTGGTCTATCTTGGAAAATGTTCTTTATGCTGATGAAAAGAATGTAAAGTCTGCAGTTGTTGGATAGAATGTTCTGAAATGTCAGTTAGCTCCATTTGGTCTAAAGTGCAACTTAAATCCATTGTTTCTTTGTTGATTTTTTTGTCTAGATTATCTGCGTAATGCTGAGAATGGAGTGTTGAAGTCCCCCACTATTATTGTTTTGCAGTTTATCTCTCTCTTTAGCTCTAATGATATTTGCTTTATGAATCCAGGTGTTCCAATGTTATATACATATATATTTAGAATTTTTATATTATCTTAATGGATTGATCTCTTTATCATTATATGACCTTCTTTGTTTCTTTTTACAGTTCTTGACTTAAAGTCTGTTTTCTCTACTATAAATGTAGCCATCCCTGCTCGCTTTTGGTTTCCATTTGCAAGGAATATCTTTTTTCATTTCTTTATTTTCAGTCTTTATGTGTCTTTACTGCTAAAGTGAGTTTCTTGTAAACAGCATATAGTTGGATTGTGGGTTTTTAAAAATCCATGCAGCCATTCTGTATTTTTAAAGTGGAAAATTTAATCTATTTATGATCAGTGTTACTGTTGATATGTGGTGCTTTATTTCTGTCATTTGTTAATTGTTTTCTGATTGTTTAATATAGTTTTGGTTCCTTTTTCTTTTATAGTTTGTTGTGGTTTGCTGGATTTCTGCAGTGGTACCATTTGAGTTCTTTATTTTCCTCTGGGTGATTACCAAATAAATTTATACTTGTGAGTATTTTCTTTTCTTTTCTTTTCTTTTGAGATGGAGTCTCATGTCACCCAGGCTGGAGTGCAATGGTGTGATCTCAGCTCACTGCAGCCTCTGCCTCCCGGGTTCAAGTGATTCTCCTGCCACAGCCTCCCAAGTAGCTGGGATTACAGATGCGTGCCATCATGCTCAGCTAATTTTGTTGTGTTTTTAGTAGAGATAGGGTTTCACCATGTTGGCCAGGCTGGTTTCAAACTCCTGACAGGTAATCCTCCCACCTCAGCCTCCCAAAGTGCTGGGATTACAGGCATGAGCCACGGTGCCCTGCCATTTTGTGTGTTTTCATCTTGGTAAATGTTATCCTTTCACTTCCAGGTTTAGGACTCTCATGAGAATTTTTTTTTGTAGGTCTAATCCAGTGGCAATGAATCCTCTTAGCATTTGCTTGTCTGGGAAAGAGTTAATTTCTCTTTCACTTATGAAGGATAATTTTGCTGTGTATGGTATTCTTATCTGTCAGATATTTTTTCTCTTTTCTTTCTTTTTTTTTTTTTTAAGTTGCGGGGGACTAGGGGAGGGACAGCGGGGGGTGGGGAGGATGGGGAGAGATAACATGGGGAGAAGTACCAGATGTAGGTGATGGAGGGAGGAAGGCCGCAAACCACCTTGCCATGTATGTACCTATGCAACAATCCTGCATGATCTGCACATGTACCCCAGAACCTAAAGTACAATTAAAAAAAAAAAAAAAGGTTTCACTCTGTCACCCAGGCTGGATATAAATATATCTAGTGATATAAATACAGCTCACTGCAGCTTCAACTTCCCAGGCTCAAGTAATCTTCCTGCCTCTGCCTCCCATATGGCTGGGACTTCAGGCACACTTCACCATGCTCAGCTAATTTTTTTTTTCAGAGATTGGTTCTTGTCATGCTGCCTAGGCTGGTCTCAAACTCCTGGACTCAAGTAGTCCACCTGCCTTAGCCTTCCAAAGTGCTGTGATTACAGGCACGAGCCACTGCATTCGGCCAGATTTTTTTCTTTTGTTATTTAAATATATTATCCCATTCTATTCTGGCCTGTGAATATTTGAATGGATGATTATCTCTTGCTATTTTTAGGGTTTGCTCTTTATCTTTGACTTTAGGCAGTCTGACTATAATGTGCTGTAGAGACCTTTTTGCATTATATTTTCCTGGGGATGGCTGAGCCTCTTGTATCTGAAGTGTCTAAATCTCTTGCTAGACTGGAGATGTTTTCATTTATTATTTGGTTAAATGCGTTTTCCAATCCTGTCTTTGTCTCTTTGACCTGGTGGATATCAATAATTTTAATATTTAATCGTCACAAAGGCTTTGCTCATTCTTTTTTATTCCTTTTTCTTTATTTTTCTCTGATGAGATTATTTCAAAAGATTTGTATTCATGTTCTGAGATTCTTCTGCCCATTCTAGTCTATTGCAGAAGCTTTCAACTGTAATTTGTAGTTCCTACAGTGAATTCTTCAATTGCAGAATTTCTATCTGGTACTTTTAAAAACTATCTCTTTGGTAAACTTCTCATTCATATCCTGAATTGTTTTTCTGAAGTCTCTTGTATCTCACTGAGCTTCTGTGATATCAAAATTTTGAATTCTTTATCTGGGATTTCAGAAAATTTTTTTTGATTAAAATCTATTTTTGGAGACTTACGTTCCTTTGGAAATGTTATATTTCCTTGCTTTTTCATGTTTCCTGTGTCACTACATTGAAATCTGTGCATCTGGAGTAACAGTTACTTCTTCCTGTTTTTGAATTTAGTAAGGGGAAGACTTTTCCTAAAGATATATCTGTGGTGTTGGTTGGGTAGGGTGCTTTGGCTTTGACTCTGGTGTGTGTGGTAGTGTCATCTCTGTATGATTTCTTTGGCTATAAACAGCATTAGTAGCATCTGTGATTTCCTTGATAGGTTAGTTATTAGTTAAGGCTGTGGGGAAGTTGTGTGCTGGGAGTAGGATGCCAAGTGGGCCAGTCTTCAGGCCTTAGTAGTGATAGTGTCACTGGGCAGTGTACAGTGGCAGCCATGTTGGCAATTATTGGTGGGTCAATTGGTGGGCCTCCATGTGGCTTGCTCAGATGATGGTAGTGGCAGTGTTGGATTGTACAGGTGGGTAGGTTCTCAGGTTCCTGGGCAGCTGCATGGCATGAGTGATAGCAATAGCACTAGTGGGACAACTCTCTGGGTCCCGAGTGATGTGCATTGATGTTGGTGGTGGCTCTGATGGGCTGGGTAGTCCAATCTCCAGGAACTTAAGTGGCACATGCAGGTAGGTGCCAGATGAGGTGATAGCAGCCAGGAGTTTAGGCCCCCAGGAGAAGTACCCAGGTGCCCAAAGTGGTTGGTTTGGGTATTTGCCAGGACCCTGGGCTGTGTTCTCTGTCACAGAGCAGAGAGTGAAGCTGGACTAGGTAGGCTTGTGCTCAGACCTTCGAATGCTGAGAACAGGCACCAGCCATGGTGAACAGGGCCCTCCTCAGGCCCCAGGTGGAGTGCTCACGTGAGGGGTGTTAGCAGCTTTGCTAACACCCTGTCACAATAGAGGGTGGAGTCATCCTCGGTGACCAAAGCCTGGGCCAGTGGGTGGGAATGCACGTTCGTCACACCCTAGTCCCAAAAAGGCTTGCTCCCTTGCCCTGGCAGTGGTAGCCCATGCCCAGCTTGTGATCCCACCCCAGCTGCAGGAGCTCCAACCAGTAGTGATCAAGTTCCAGTAGCAACTTTTACCCCACTTGCATCCCAGTCTCCATCCTGGTGGCACTCATTTCTCAGCACCAGCAGCTGCAGCCCATGCCTTACTTGCTTCTTAGCTCTGCCTGTAGATATGCTTCCAGCTTACTCCCCAGTCCCAGTGGCAACAGCTCGAGTTTCTGTCATGCCTCAGTCCTGGCACTGCTGGGCTGCAGGACAGCAAGCAGTCTGCCAAAGGCTAGGTTTGAAAATGATGCCTTGCTCTTCAGACATTTCAGGGCCAAGATGTCAGGGGAGGTTGGAGAAGCACATAGACCCAGTAAAGTTCTCTGCCTCTTGGTGAACCTGCTTCTTCACCTTGCACACCTGTGAAGCTGCTTAACATGGGTGCTTTTTACTCGCTTCTCTTCACCTCCTTGTTCTGGGATTCAGGGACAATGATCTGGACACTGTTTGCAAAAGTGACAAAGCCCAGCAGGGAAGAGTAGACATGTCTGGCCTCATTTCCCAGCTTCCAGGGTGTCCCAACATCTTCCTAGGGATCTCCCACTAACTTCAAGTCAAAGAGTGACAGAGACTATAACAGCGCCACTTGGGCCTCTTAGAGCAGAGGATACAGAACAGTGAGGTAGGTCCCCCAGCTCAGTGAACAGACAAGAGACAAAGGCTGACTTAGGTTTTATTTCCATCATGAGCTTGGAGAAATATATTTTTTCTTGATGTTCAGTGATCACATTCAAAAATTTCTTTTGAATGTAGTATTATTATGTATCATTCACTGACAGAGAGGTCATTTGTAGTCTTACAGGAAAAAAAAAAAAAAAACAGGGAAAGGGAGGAATGGAGCTAGTGAGACTGACCAATACAATCCTTGTGCATTTCTGTGGGTTTGAAAACCCACTTGCTCTTTATACTAATTCGAACTAAAGACTTGTAAGAATAGCCTTAGAAGGTGCACATCTAGGCTGTGTGTGATAGCTCACACCTATAATTCTAGCACTTTGGGGGGCTGAGGTGGGCGATCACTTGAGGTCAGGAGTTCGAGACCAGCCTGGCCAAAATGATAAAAAGCTGTCTTTACTAAACATACAAAAATTAGCCAGGCATGGTGGTGGGTGTCTGTAATCCCAGCTACTTGGGAGGCTGAGGCACGAGAATCGGTTGAATCAGGGATGTGGAGGTTACAATGACTCAAATCTGTGCCACTGCACTCCAGTCTGGGTGACAGAGTGAGACTCTGACTCAAAAAAAGGAAAAAGGAAGAAGGTGCACGTCTATCACTACAGAATGAGGTTTAAGGGTTTAGAAAGCAATTTTACCTAAACATGCCTTTAATAACTACATCAGGTATAACACAAGGAAGCTGCTAAAATAATGGAAGAGTAAGATAGAGGTTCCTCTCAGTGAGAGGGCATCTCTGAGAACAGACAGGTTGGGGAGAAATGAATTTTCTTGGCCATATAGATCAGGAGCTTAGGATGAGTCTGGGCTGGAGACAAGGCTTTGGAGCTTGGCAGCCTCTGGTAGTGGTTGAAGCTATGGGAATGGATGAGATTGCTCAGGAAGGCTTGTAGGGTAAGAAAGGAAATTGGCTGAAGGCAGAGCTGTGAAGGTCACCAATAGGTAAGGGACATGCAAGGGGAAAGGAATGGCAGGAATAGACTGTTGGTTGTCTAGCATCTGAATTGTATGTGTTGGTTGGAAGGGTAGATGTGAGTGAAATAATACAGATTGCCACTGTTGGTATGACTGACAAAGCTTCAGCTTCGCTATACCACCAAGGGACCAGTGAGTATTTTATTAGAGAAAAACTGAAATTACCTCACATAGTAGGGAAGGTAATTTTCAAGGCTTTTAATTTCCTGCTGAGTTGTTAAATCACAAGTGATTGTTTTAAAGGTTACTCTTCCCTCTTTCCTTGTTTAGAAGGAATTCTGTAGGCAGAAAGTTATTCTTAGAGCCCTGGACTGGGAGAACTTCCTTTAACAATTCATCACAACAGCTCTGAGTAAATGAGGCATATTTGTATGGCTAAGGAGTCCAAAATGTCACTGACTGGGTAATTAATTAACAGAATTAATTAAGCTAGTAACTGACCCCCCTTATCTCTGAGTAGACTCTATTCCAACCCTTTTATTTAGAGATCTGAAATGCTTCATACTATTGGATGGCATATTCTATAACTTATTAGGGTCTCCTCCTGGAAGTAGCCATGCTGAACTGGAGACTTCTGAGTAACACATGGAAAGTTCCATGGGTTGTTCCTTTTTGCATGGGTCCTGTTTTCTGGAACAGGTAGATTTATACCTTCCTAACCAGCAGGGGAGTGGGTAGAACCAGGACTGTGGGGACTCCCTGAGTGTCAAATGGAATCTTTAAGAGATTGCCCTCATCTTTTTTCAATTGTTTTGTCAAGGTATCTGTACTAGGATAAGGAATTCCTAGTCTCTGTTCCTAAACTGTGTTCCAAATGGTTATGTGGTTGCAGTTCTCCAGGAATTGACCTTTAGAAGGAAGACAATAAAACATCGGAATTTAACGGAAGTGCACCGTTTCATCTCCATTATTTTGTCTCCATCCCGTAGTTCTTAGGAAGGAGCTTTATTCATAGGAAGGAACTTTATTCTTATACATTTAGGCATCCAGATTTCTCTGCTAAGCCCTCCTTCCCCCTGACCACAGAAGACTTCATGGTAAATCAAGCCCACTGCTCTCCCCTGCTTTTCTTCTTAACTTGGTCGGTTAAAACATAACTAAATGTAAATGGTATCTACATGGCCCTTGGCTTAGCAGGGCTTTCCTTTTGGGCCAATAATAATGACAGTTGTATGACAGTAAAAAGCCAATGCTATAGCAGTTGTAAAACAGTAGTACTTGTTGAGAGGAAATGTTTTTCCTCTATCAGGAACTTTCCTCTGGGGCCTGTGTATATGTGTGTGCACACGTGTGCAGTGTGGTGCTAGAGAAAAAACAACTTTTCATATGGGATAGTGCTACTTCTGAGAGGAAGAATTTTGCCAATTAAAATATGTAGAAATTCATTTTAGAGTTTCTACCTTTTGCCCAAGTATGTCTTTTCTGCTTAACAGGAAATGAGCCTTGCTTAATTTAGTAAAATACAACACTATTTCTTTAGGAAAGTGAGGGATCCTTTTCCCTTTGAACTTAAGTGTTACACATTGTAATATCAAACCAGGTGTTTAAAATATTTGAGTGCCATAACACCTGTCCTTCTGTTACAGGTGCAACAACGAGAGTGAGTGGTCCCAGATTCATGAGAACATCATCCGAAAGTCCAGTGCCAAGTACTCTGCCCCCAGTGCCAGCCATGGTGAGGTACCTCTCTGGCTAGAACATTTTGTGTTGCATTTGTAGTTGCTAATCATACAGCACTTCAGTTGGTTTGTGCAGATTGGCTGCTGTATTCCCTACGGACGTTTATGCTTCTGCCCAGGCATTTCCTACTAATTATTTTTGTAATAATTTGAGGCCTTCCCTAATATCCACTGACCAAAATACATTTTCTGTTTTTTCTATGATGAGTTCCATATTCTTTGATAGGTAACTTGAGTTCCATTTCAAATCCAGAGTGAGCAAAAGTGTTGCAGGGTTTGTTACATTGTAATGTAACAAAAAAAATCTATGTTTGCCTCAACAAAGATTATACTCAGCCAAGTAAATATCTCTGTATGTATGTAGGTAGATATCTACATAGATACAGACATCACACACTTCTCTTTTTATTCCTGAAAGACTGACCATAATGAGAATCAGTGATTAGTCGCCAGTATCAGTCATTCTGAAATTAGAATGGAAAATCTTTATTTCAAAGAAGCGTCATCTTAGCTAAACTTCTCCTTTTCCTTTTCCCTTCCTTTCTTTAACAACTTTGTTTAAATAATTTCTATAAATCTCAGTCCAGTTCTACATATTAAATTGTTTTCTAAGTTAAACAGTAATGCTTGATTAAATTAGAAGCATTATTTAAAAGCCTATATGCCTTTATAGACCCTTACAGATAGCTATCTAATGTACAGAGAACCGTGTTACTCCTGATGGTTTTTACCACTAAATCATTTTATAACCTCCTTTACATAATCCTCTTTGTTTTAACTTTCATAGACCTCGTTGGAAATTATAAGTTGTCTTTAAGTGACAGCGTAAAGTCACTGAGAGGCAAGCAGTTTCTAAAGAATAGTACATATTGTAGAGAACTTTTTTTCTCTGTTGGGGTGAGCAGATGCTCAACTAGGAAGATCCTTAGAGGAGATCCACAACAGAGGCTGCCGAGATTGAGACCTTTAACTGTAACAACTTGATTCCTCTAAAACTCTAGTGGAGGTTTAGGGGAGATCTGAGAGCCTCTCATTATTTTTAAATGACAGTTTTCCCTTATACATGTGCCTGGATGCCATGTAGTTCCATGCAGTGCACTAAATCTAGGCTAAAGCAAGAGACAAATAAAATTTTGTTTTGAAAATACAGGAAAGTTACTAGCAAGTTGGGAAACTACCATTCACATCAATATTTGTTATGTCCTTTGCTTTACTATTTGATTTATAAAGAGGTACCCTTGACACACGTTCTTGGGGCATAATATGATTAAAACATATAGAGAATATTTAAAAAGAGAGATGGTAGTACCAATTCATGAAAGAGCAATTTCTACCATTGCCTCACCAGGTGAAGATGATGAGTTTTGTCTTGTTCCCCAGAGCAAGCAGGAACTATGCCCTATTCCGTGTCTGATTTTTGTCTAGAACTCACAGACACTTGCCATTTAAACAGTGTTAGAAAGAACTCTCTGCAAGGCACCACAGACTTCAGAAAGCCTCAGTTAGGATGAGTCTAGTGAGAAGAGGTCTCTGTGTAGTTGTGGAAAAGTCAGTACGAGGAATAGGCTGCTGCTTTTTTAAGTTTGTTAGAAGCTGATTGAGACCTTGAAAATTACCTGTTTCAATACCCTCATTAAATAAATGAGGAAACTGAAGCTCAGCAAAAAGACTTAGTGACTAAACAAGGGTAGAACCCGGTCTCCAGACTCCAGGCCTTGGCCTTTCTACTCAGTTGCCAAGCTTCTGAGCATGGGTTTTCTACTGTTGGACTCTGGGGTCTTCGTGTCAGAGAATTTTATAGATTGCTCAAGGAATATTTCAGGTGGTTATTAATCTGCTTAATTAAAGATACATCTTTATTTATTTTTTATTTTTATTTATTTATTTTTTTTTGAGATGGATTTTTGCTCTCATTGCCCAGGCTGGAGTGCAGTGGCACGATCTTGGCTCACTACAGCCTCCGCCTCCCAGGTTCAAGCGATTCTCCTGCCTCAGCCTTCCGAGTAGCTGGGATTACAGGCATGCACCACCATGCCTGGCTAATTCTGTATTTTTAGTAGAGATGGGGTTTCGCCATGTTGGACAGGCTAGTTTCAAACTCCTGACCTCAAGTGATCCACCCGCCTTGGCCTCCCAAAGTGCTGAGATTACAGGCGTGAACCACCATGCCCGGCCACATCTTTATTAAAAATTAGTTTACTTTGCTATAAACTTTTACCCATCTTTGTTGAATATCGTGGGCAGTTCATTGCCTTGCAGTTCTGTTTCAGAAGTCACTAGTGCTTTTCCTTCAAGTCACATAATTTAAAAATGCAGAAGCAATTGCTACATTGGGTTTGAGTGCTGAGAGTAAATGTATCATCCAGCAGTAACTCTTTTATGTTAACTTTAATAGATGTGGCTCTTCATTTCCATTGTTGGCCTCTTAGATATGTAGCTACAAACTGAACTTGTAGCAGTTCCAGTAGTAGCATGAAGAGCATTAAGGACAAGTGAAGATAGAGCAGTTGACACACAAGTTTTCTATTTGTTTTAAAATGTCTGTTAACTACAATTTATTTCCGCATCTTAGGCTGCCATTAATTTATATAATTAATCCTCATCCAGCATTTCCACAAGGAAGGGTAAGGGAGGTGGGGCACAAGAACAGAGTCAAGTTGGTGCCTCCAATATTTTGACCAAATAGGTCTTAATTTGTCCAGTTACTTTCTTATGGGTCTGTCTTTAATCTGATAAGAGGTTCAGTAAGAAAATGGTTTTCTTGTGTCAGGTAATCAGCAAGACTAGATTAACAGAAATTGTATATACTTTGTTACTTTCAAATTATTTGATTTGAGGGCTCCATTGAGATGATAGGCATGTAGAACATCAAGTATTGCCAAGGGACTGGTTGCATACTGGGTGAGCAAGTGGGTCACTTTTCTGAACTATTAATGAAGGCTCTCTTGTGCTTAGAACCATGCCTTAGCATTATTTGGTATGTGCTTCAATCACCCAGAGTTTCAAACTAGAATGGAAACCCAGAAGTTCCAAGATCCCAACCCTATAAAAGGAGATAGTTTTTATAGCCTCCATTGGTGATTTATTTTATTCTTTGCATGCCTTTTCATTTGATCTCTTGCATAAACTTGAAGTTTTTCTCTTATTTGTTATGTTTAGAGGTAGAGAGCAGCTAGTTAGGATCCCTTTGGGTAGCTCAAAAACTTAACTGTGACTCTCTTAGCACCTTTAGTCAACATCTTCATGAGTATCACTTTGCATCTGTAGGCCATTTTGGTTGCTCAGAAAATGCATAGACAAAAGGCAGTCAGTGGGTACTTAAATCAATCCTTGCCAATGCAGAATGGTTAGAGTATACCTATTGATTTTTTTTTTTGCTTTTGCCCACCAACCACACCCCCCTCAAATTATAGAGGCTTTCATCCTATTTGCTTCATGCTGGGCTGTCTCCTCAGTCAGTGGACTTCTGTTAGCTACGTAAAGACAACAAAGATGAATAAGTTAGGGTTATGAAGTGAGAGCAGATATATCCCAAGCTGTTCTCTACAAAGATTATTGTGGTTTTGGTTCTGGCCTCCAGCTTTTTAGGTTCATAAACTAATTGCAGTTTAGTCCACCAGTGATTAGGCTGTAAAATAATTACTTTAGAGTGGTTGAAATCCCAAACACTGATTATCTAACTAGAATGCCAACTGGAATACCCTATGTTTGCCTTTTCAGGGCATTGTGATCCTGGTGTTAATAACACTTAAGATACCAAGGTTTCTTGGGAAGCATGAGTTCAGCAGAAGCAATGAGATAATCTTGAGTTTCTGTCCAGGCTGTAGTAGAACCATATTTCCTCCCTTGGCCCAGCTCTGAGAGTACATATTCCTGGTACTGGCATACTTTTACTTGCCAGATAAAATATCTGTAACTCTTCTGACTTCTGTCTTTGTCTACTTCTCCATTCCCTCCTGCCTTCCCATTCCTAGACCATTCTTATTTTATAATTCTTGCTACTGTTTCCCTTCCAGCTACTACTCTTTTAATTGTATTTATTATCATAACACCTTATTCCCTCATTTCTATAATTGTTCATCTGCTACAAGTTTATAGACCATTGAGCGTGCCTCCTCTCAACCCATAGATTAGCATCTAAATTATTCATCCTGTTAACAGCTAAACCCATTCACAGTTATAGAGGTAACACTTCCTAATTCCATAGAGGCTTGACTGTTAGAGCCTTCTAGCCAGTAGCTGCAGTGGGAACCCTCAGGAGAGTAGTGTGGAGGGGGAAATTTCAGGAGATTCTAACTTTGTGCAAAACTCCAACGGTGTAAGTAGTGAGCCAGAAAGCAGCTCACCTGAGGGGATGTTACAAATACTCCCAAGCTTTGTTTGAAGATATGTGAAGGATCTGAAATCCTCATGGAGTCTTTAAGGCTTAGCTAGTCCCACAAAGCACCCTCTTTTCTTTGCAGAATGTCTCCTCTGTTGCAAGCCAGTGCAAAGTTGAACCAGAAAGTTACTTCTCACACTTTGGCATACTCCTAGCATAAAACACAGCACATCTTAGCTTGCTCATTTCTCATATGTGGGATGCCCTGACTGAAGGTCTTCTTTGGCCATGTTTGTTTCTAGTCTGTAGATTTCTCTAGATTCTTAAATGTACAAATTATGTAGTTCAACCCTCTCATTCAGTATTCACCAAAGAGCCAGCTGGACCCGAGTTGGATGCTGGGGAACAGATGGAGAGAAACTCAATCTCCCAGACTTCAGTCTGTCTTTAATAGACTAGTCCTCTGGGTTATTAGGGTCACTTTGACTTAAATTCCTTTAGCTTTCTAAAATGTTTCTTCAAAATAACTTAACTTTCTGCATCAAAATTTTTCTCAAGAAATTTGCTGAACTTGGTACTTTTTTTTTTCTTCCCTCCCTCCCTTGGCACATTTTCTTATGGAAAATGTGACTATATCTTTTCTAGTACTATGTAACAGGGTAGAACTGTGGTTCTAAGAAAATGCTTTTGTTTTTGCAGGTCTTATCATATCTCTGCAGCTTCTTCGTGGAGACATGGAACAGATTCGGAGAGAAAATCCCATGATATTTAATAGGGGATTGGCAATTACAAGAAAATTGGGATTTCCTGATGTTATTATGCCAGGTATGCAGAACTGCTTGGGGCTGGGAAGGAAAATGGGTTAGGATGGAATCTAGTGTTCCTCTCCTGAGCAGGAGGTGAACTGTGTTATGGAGGAGACCTACAGCTATTAAAATCTTCCACATCCCAAGTCAGGCTGCTTACTGTAGTCTGAAGCCAGTGATTCTTTGGCTCTTATAGGCATTTTTCTTTTCTAGAAGCCCCTACATTACATTCCGCAGTGTAACGTGACAATCCAGCAGAGAGGCTTTGTCGTCTCCTATGAAGGCTGGATGGTAGGAGTGAATATGGAACCCTTCATGGAGAGATTTTTATACTCTATTCTTCCACCACATTTCTTAGAAGATAAATATCTCACAATTTCCTGCTTAAGGGAAAGAATATAAAAAAATATATACCTATAGTATCAGTGAATCCCATTTGTATAGGAATAGCAGGTACATTTCCATTTTTATGTATCAGAAAAGTAGATCAGACAAATGGTATAAATTAGACATTGTGAATATAGCACTACCTGGCCAAAAGCTTCTCAGGAATTGTCTCATCCATTTCACCTAAGGCCCAGTGGAGAGCCAGGGCATAAATTGGGAATGCATTGACCCTCAACCGTGGTCCCAGTAGGTCAGTATCAGGTTCATGTTTCCTAATTAGGCAGACATGGGTAGGGCTGGAAAAGGGAGTCCAGATGGGGCATCAGAGCCAAGGGGGCTATTGGGAGTGAAGAAGGGGTACAGGCATGGTTCAGATGGATGGTAGGTGGTCTGATAACCAGAGAAGATGCAAATAAGGAGAAGGAGAGTAGAAAAGGCAAATGTATGGTTGTCTGGATAGATTCTAGGATGAGTGGACCCACCCTCTCAGTTGAGTTTTTTGTTTGTTAGCACTCAAGCTCTGATAAGGGACAGACTGCCTCATCAAGTGGCTCCCTGACCCCCATGTACCCTGACTGGGAGACACTTCCCAGTAGGGGCTGACAGACATCTCATACAGGAGAACTCTGGCTGGCACCTGGCAGGTACCCTTCTGGGACGAAGCTACCAGAGGAAGGGACAGGCAGCAATCTTTACTATTCTGCAGCCCCCACTGGTGATTCCCAGGCAAGCAGAGTCTGGAGTGGACCTCCAGCAAACTCCAACAGACCTGCAGCAGCCTGTTAGAAGGAAAACTAACAAACAGAAAGAAATAGTTTCAACATCAACAGAAAGGACATCCACTCAGAGACCCCATCCAAAGGTCACCAACTTCAAAGACCAAAGGTAGATAAATCCACAAAGACAGGAAGAAACCAGCACAAAAAGGCTGAAATCTCCAAAAACCGGAACACCTCTTCTCGTCCAAGGGATTACAACTCCTCACCAGCAAGAGAACAAAACTGGATGGAGAATGAGTTTGACAAATTAACAGAAGCAGGCTTCAGAAGGTGGGTAATAATGAACTTCTCTGAGCTAAAGGAGCATGTTCTAACCTAATGCAAGGAAGCTAAGAACCTTAAAAAAAGTTTAGATGAAATGCTAGCTAGAATAACCAGTGTAGAGAAGAACATAAACAACTTGATGGAGCTGAAAAACATAGCACGAGAACTTGGTGAATCATACACAAGTTTCAATAGCTGAATTGATCAAGCGGAAGAAAGGATATCAGAGATTGAAGATCATCTCAGTGAAATAAAGTGAGAAGGCAAGATGAGAGAAAAAAGTGAAAAGAAATGAACAAAGCCTCCAAGATATATGGTATTATGTGAAAATACCAAATCTACATTTGATCAGTGTACCCGAAAGTGATGGGGAGAATGGAACCAAGTTGGAAATACTCTTCAGGATATTATCCAGGAGAATTTCCCCAACCTACCAAGGCAGGCCAACATTCAAATTCAGGAAATACAGAGAACACCACAAAGATATTCCTAAAGAAGAGCAACCCCAAGGCACATAATCATCAGATTCACCAGGGTTGAAATGAAGGAAAAAATGCTAAGGGCAGCCAGAGAGAAAGGTCGGGATACCCACAAAGGGAAGCCCATCAGACTCACAGCAGATGTCTCAGCAGAAACCCTGCAAGCCAGAAAGGGGTCAGTATTCGACATCCTTAGAGAAAAAAATTTTTGGCTGGGTGTGGTAGCTCATGCCTGTAATCCCAGCACTTTGGGAGGCTGAGGCAGGCAGATCATGAGGTCAGGAGATCAAGATCATCCTAGCCAACATGGTGAAACACCGTCTCTACTAAAAATACAAAAAAAATAGCTGGGTGTGGTGGCACATGCCTATAATCTCCAGCTACTCAGGAGGCTGAGGCAGGAGAATCACTTGAACCCAGGAAGCGGAAGTTGCAGTGAGCTGAGATCATGCCACAGCAGTCCAGCCTGGGCAACAGAGCAAGACTCTGTCTCGAAAAACAAAAAAATTTTCAACCCAGAATTTCATATCCAGTCACACTAAGCTTCATAAGCGAAGGAGAAATAAAATCCTTTAAGGATAAGCAAATGCTGAGAGATTTTGTAACCACCAGGCCTGCCTTACAAGAGCTCCTGAAGGAAGCACTAAACATGGAAAGAAACAACCAGTACCAGCCACTGCAAAAACATACCAAATTGTAAAGACCATCAACACTATGAAGAAACTGTATCAACTAATGGGCAAAACAACCAGCTAGCATCAAAATGGCAGGATCAAATCCACACATAACAATATTAACCTTAAATGTAAACTGGCTAAATGCCCCAATCAAAAGACACAGACTGGCAAATTGGATAAAGAGTCAAGACACATCAGTGTGCTGTATTCAGGAGACCCATCTCATTTGTTTGTTTGTTTTGAGACAGAGTCTTACTCTGTTGCCCATAATGGAGTGCAGTGGCATGATCTTGGCTCACTACAAACTCCACCCTCTAGGTTCACGTGATTCTCCTGCCTCAGCCTCCAAAGTAGCTGGGACTACATGTTTATACCACCACACCTGGCTAATTTTTTTTTTAATTTTTGTAGAGATAGGGTTTCAACACCTTGGCCAGGCTGGTCTTGAACTCCTGACCTCAGGTGACCCAGTACTGGCATACTGGTCTTGAACTCCTGACCTCAGCCTCCCAAAGTGCTGGGATTACAGGCTTGAGCCACTGTGCCTGGCCTCAGTTGAACTTTAATTTTCTGTTAAAAGCTTATTTGCTTTTGTTGTAAAGGGCCAGGCCAGGCCAGGCCAGGCTAGACCGAACTGATGATGATCACTTTAAATATCACTTATTTGGAGTTCTTCATGGTGGTTCACTAAATTCTCTCATTGAAATCATTTGCCAGCACATACACAAAGGGTTGGGTAGCCTGGGCATAGAGGTCTATGTTATGGGTTCCAGCTGCCTTTCAACTTTCCAGGCTATACCCAGATTTATTTTCTGTCGCCTTCATTCTCTCTCCACAGAGAACAAAGCCTCCAAGTATATGGGAGGCATACATATAAATGCAGAGCAAGCTGCTATGCACAGCCTTCCTCTTCTAGTCATGCACACAGGAGTCTTTTGGATGGGAAACATAGGATAGTAGATCAATTATGTTTTTCTCTAAATGCTAGGGAGACTTCATGCTTATGAAAGCTGTTGTAGGGGTAATGACCACCACAGGATGCTTCTACCTTCCTGTCATGTCACACTTCTTAGCTCTTTCTGGGCTGGTAATTAGGAAAAGAGCCTAAGCATAGTCAGGCTTCTTGATTATGAAAAAAAAAAAAGTTACCAAAATTGAAAAAGAATAAATCGTTACCAAAATTGACCCGGTAATCTTTTAAAAATTAGATATCTAGGCTCATGTGGTGGAGTATATTCTAAAAGATATACTTAAAGTACTTCCTTTCTCTTAAGAACTTTTCTAAGATTTGGTTATTACCTTCCTGATAGTCTTCACATACTTGTCGGATTAAAATCAAGTGATCAGAGACTAGAAAGGAACAAGCTTCAGTCAGAAATGTATTTCAGCAAAATTTGATTTTAAGTTACATTGTCGAAACCTCATCTGTGGAAAAAAATCTTTTTAGGGTACTCTGCATCTCTTCATATCATTGGCACATAGCTGGACATGACTGGAAATATGCAATTTCAAGCATTGGTGAGGCAAGCTGAGGTTAAGGGGGTTTTCCCTCCTGTGGGCAGCCAAAGGACCATCATATGAGTTTCCCCACAAGGCAAAAATATGGGCATTCCTGGCAGGCCCAGGGTGGGGCTGTGAGCCTGCTTTTGAAGTACTCAGTGCTATAGCTGAAAGTAAGGACTGATTCATAGGCAGAGCAGCCCTTTTGCATAATCTGCCCCCTCTTCCACCCTTTCTCTTCCTGAGGAAAGAGCTTTTGCACCGATGGCCACTCTCAGGGTTGTGGGCGGTTAACAACTGGCATTCCCCCTTAATATGCCCCAATATACTGTCAGAATAGGTTTTCAGTCCCTGCCCAAAGTGATAGGACTGTACCTGCAGGTCCTATTGGAGCAACAGGAAAAGTTGGATACTGTTTTACATTGTGGTCAGCCTATCTTGGGAAACAGTGACTGTGTGAAAAAGCCCTTTGGGGAGTCTTTCTCAAACCCTGGCCACACCTCTACCTGCAGCTAGGCTACTTGAGTTGCAGCAGTCCCTCAGCTCTCACAGTGCTGATGTGACCAAGTTACAAGAAATAGCTACTTCATCTTCTTGACCCATGAACAAGTGGAGAAATAACAAGGAAAGAAATCATGTCAGTAACTGTGACCATAATAGTATAAGTCTGATAAAGCAAGTTGAAAAATTAGAAATATTCATAAACCGTGATCCTTATTTTAAAACTATCCAGCATTTGGCAGAAACTATCAAACACTCATTTGGAAAGGCATTTTTTTTTTTTTTTTTTTGGTCAAGGTGGCCCAGATAGGTCCTTGTCAAAGCGTACTGGCAGAGCAGTAAGGGAGAGTTCAGACAGGCTCTAGCCACACCAGTAGCTGACATTGCAGTTTCTAAAAAGATCTTTTTGGCATTCTACCATTGCCTTCCACGAGAGTGTACATACATAACACAGGGACGCTGTGAGCATGAGATATTCTGCTCTGCCATAACTGAGGCCATGACTACACATGAGTTCTGCTCATGACCCATGGTAACAAACAAGAGGCAACAGTGATATTGCTGGTGTTCTGGGAGCCAACCCAGGAAATGCCATCTTAGATTATAGAAGAAGAGATAAATATGGGAAATTTAGCCTTTTTTAAAAAAAAAAAAAACTGAACATTTGTTAGTTGATCACCATATTTCTGTGGATACTTTTTCTTTCCTTCTAAACTCATAGAAAAGTACAAAAGCTAAACTAACTCTGTGGAACACTTTTAGTTTTTTCCTAGATTTTTTTTTTAAGAAGATGGGCAAGAAAGACAAGGACAGGTGTTACAGGTAAACAAATTGATGTTAACATTGTTTCCTGTGACTCCTGTGTCAGAGTTAACTATGATAAAACTTTAAAGAAAACCATTAGCCAAAGAGTATAACCTGAAAGGAATGATTTAAAACCTCTAGCAGCTCAGGTTAGGCGCAGTGGCTCATACCTGTAATCCCAACACTTTGGGAGGCCAAGACAGGCAGATCACTTGAGGTCAGGAATTAGAGACTAGCCTGCCCAACATGGTGAAACCCCATCTCTATTGAAAACACAAAACTTAGCCGGCTGCGGTGGTGCACACCTGTAATCCCAGCTACTCAGAAGACTGAAGCAGGAGAATCGCTTGAACCTGGGAGGTAGAGGTTGCAGTTTGCCAAGATGGCACCACTGCCCTCCAGCCTGGGTGACAGAGACCCTGTCTCAAAATAAAATAAAATAAAACCTCTCACTCGGCTGGGCATGGTGGCTCACGCCTGTAATGCTAGCACTTTGGGAGGCCAAGGCAGGCAGATCACCTGAGGCCAGACTTTCAAGTCCAGCCTGGCCAATATGGTGAGACCCCATCTCTAAAAAAAATACAAAAATTAACCAGCCATGGTGGCACGCACCTGTAGTCCCAGATATTCAGGAGACTGATGCATGAGAATTGCTTAAACTTGGGAGGTAGAAGTTGCAGTGAGCCAAGATCGCACCACTGCACTCCAGCCTGTGTGACAGAGCAGACTGTCTCAAAAACAAAAACAAAACAAAACAAAAAACTTCTTTCTCAAGAAGGGACTGTACCCTTCTTCAGACCATGTCTAAACCAGCAGAGATGTGCCACCACCTGCTATGGCTCTCTTTCTTTGCTTTCCTGGAAAGTCTGTACCCTGTAGTCAGTGGAAATAAAGGGCTTTGTCATGGTTCTTTGGGTAGTACGTTGGTTTAACCTGTTTTCTAAGCCTTGAATTTCTAAGGTTATCATTGACTGTAAGTGATATGAGCCAAATTTCATATTAAATGGTCTTCTGTCTTGTCATCAGAAGCCCATCTATGATTTATTATGTTGTTCTAACAGATGACTAAGGTTTTTCCTAAAGCAGTGATTCCCTAACCTTAGTGTGCTTCAGAGTCACTGGCAAGGCCTATAAAACACAGATTTCTGGCCCACCCCAAGAGTTTCTAATTCAGTAGGATTATAGTGGGACTCAGCAATTTGCATCTCTCACAGGCTCTCGAGTGTTGGTGATGCTGCTGGTCTGGGACCCCCTTTGAGAACCATGTCCTAGAAAGTACTCTGCTTATGGATGTTTTTCCCCTTCTTGATTCCCTTTTCTCAATTACTGCTCCCCTCTGGATTTCCCTGAACATATCTATTAGAAGGCAGCTATGCAGGCATAGCATCCTTTTAGAGGACCCTCTAACTCTTGCCCTTGTGCTCTGTCATTTTCTTTGACTCCTGACAAAAAAATGTGCATGTTTCATCACTGGCCTTCAAGTGATGTTTCTTTCTTTTCCTGTTTGTCTTAATTGTTCTTGTTTTCCTCTGTGCTGTCCCTTCATTTTTGCCCCTTTCTTTCTGATGCAGAGATGAAGATAGTTGGGTGTAAGTTCTCTTTTGTGTGTTCTGTCTGCTTATTGCCTGCTTTGTTCTCATCTTCATTTGTTTCATGGAATGTTGCAATACTGGGGTGGGGTATCATGTACATATTAATAATCCTCATCAGCCTCACCTTCTTGGGTAACTGACAAGGCCTAAAAAGAAAAGCTACCAGCCCATCGGTAACACTGTGTATTACTTCGAGTATTCACTTAAGATCTGAAGAAACTTGGGACATATTGGAATGTTTAGAAAATCTTAACAAGCTTAAGGTGTATAGATACAGGAAAAGATTTTTTATGAGACTGATTAGTTACATTCGTTGAAAAGAAAAGGAATCATGCTTACTCCAAGCCACAAGGAATCAGAAAGGCAGAAAGCTTCTCTTTTTGGCTTTCTTGGGACACACTTCTCCTGAAAAGACAAACAAACAGAGACATGGTTTTTGGAAGAAGGCTTTCCTCAAGGGGAGTAATGACATTATTTACCACAAGTGGGTTAACAGCACTGGTCAATCTGAGTGTCAGATGAGGCTATGGCATTGTATCTAAGGGATGGTTTAAGAATAATCACATCTAGTCCCAAAAGAGGTTGGAAGATCATCACATCCCTGACCCAAGAAAGGAAAAACTATATATAGTGATGTCACACTGTGCCCATACCTCTCATCCTTTTAGAGCAAAGAGCATCACTGACTTTGTTGCAGTAGAAACCAGAAGTATGACACCAAAGAAATGGTGAGAAAAAGAAAGAATCCTTCTTTCTTGGGTACTCTAAAGAACTCCTCTCAAGAGTCTCTTTTTTTTCTTTTGGTCTCTTCCTCAAGAAAATAAGAACTACTCCATTGGTCACATACCTAAAACCATCCAGGTTGAATGGTGGCTAACATCTCTAACATCTCTACATTTCCATGTATACTGTTAGGAGACTTCCTTCTGTTCTTCCAAGAGATAGGCTTGGCCTCATTCCAACTGTACTGAAAGTCAGTTCTTACCTTACATGACTTATGGAAGAGGCCAGGCACAGTGTCTCATGCCTATAATCCCAGCACTTTGGGAGGCCAAGGCAGACAGATCACTGAGGTCATCCTAGCCAACATAGTGAAACCCTGTCTCTACTAAAAATACAAATTTAACCAGGTGTGGTGGCGGGTGCCAGTAATCCCAGCTACTCAGGAGGCTGAGGCAGGAGAATAGCTTTTAACCCGGGAGGCAGAGGTTGCAGTGAGCCAAGATTGCACCACTACACTACAGCCTGGACAACAGAGTGAGACTATATCTCAAAAAAAAAAAAAAAAAAAAAAAAAGGAAGAGAAAGCATATCTGTAGAAGCCTCTCCTAATCCTGTCTAGAAGTAGACAAGGTATAAATAATATAGCATTAAGTATTATTGAGTGGGGCACGGTGGCTCACACGTGTAATCCCAGCACTTTGGGAGGCAGATCACCTGAGGTCAGGAGTTCCAGACCAACCTGGCCAACATGGTGAAACTCCATCTCTATTAAAAATATAAAAAATTAGTTCAGCATGGTGGGGGGTGCCTGTAATCCCAGCCATTTGGCAGGCCGAGGCTGGAGAATCACTTAAAACCCAGGAGGCAGAGGTTGCAGTGAGCCGAGATTGCACCACTGCACTCCAGCCTGGGCAACAGAGCAAGACTCCATCTCAAAAATATATACATATATTATTATACTTGAACCCAGAGCCTCTTAATATGAAGTGTGAGTAATTTATACAGAAGGAATGTGAATATAATAAAGTAGCCAAGTCAGATTTTGACTGGCCAAACTTGTTTGGGCCTTCCCAGATTATTTCTGCTGGGATGGAATTCCACATAGGCTAGCACTAATGAAACATTTGGCCCCAAATTCCAAGTAGTGCTTGAGATTCTCTTGCTAACAAATGTTCTGATGCCTGGCTGGACTTCAGAGGTTGGGAGACCTCTGAGACTGCTCTCAAAAGAAACTTGCAAACACATCATGAACTCTGTTTCTCCAGAGTCACTAGTATGCAGGTCTTCAGAGGGTCAGACCTGTTACTGGTCTGTCACAGTGCTCTCTAATCTATCCCCCTAAGATTTCTGGTGGCTGAACAGCACTGTTTACTCGTAAGACCACACACACCATAAGGACCTCAGAGTATTCAGGCCAATTCCTATCATAATAAGATAGCCTCAGGTTCATTACCTTGCTTTGTCCCAGTAGCTGTTTAGGCACACAGGAATCTGTATTTTTGATGTGCAGTTGCAGTGTAGTGCAGCTGTTCTTCACACATAAACATTCAAAGCCAGGTATCAGTAAACTATAGCCTATGGGCCAAATCCAGCCAACAGTCTATTTTTGTACTTCTTGCTAGCTAAGAATTTTTTTTTTACATTTTACAAGTGTTGTAAAAAGAAAGAATACCTGCTAGACACATGTGTAGCCCACAGAACCTAAAATATTTACTATTTAGTCTTTTACAGAAAAGGTTTGTTAACTTCTAGAAACTTAAGTGCCCAGTTTCCTGAGTGCAGCTGTACCAACAGATTCTGTGAGACTGTGAAAGGGGCAGATATTTTATTCTGAGGCCCTTTTATAAGAAAAAACTCAAATCATTCTACTTCATTCAAGAAATCTGTTGGATGTCACCTAAGCACTAAGCACTCAATGTAAGGCATTACTGATGCTGTAAGGTGCTCTGCCAACCTTAGGAAGCAGAGGGCACTTAACAAAGGGAGTCAGGGCTGCCCAAGGTCCTTCCTTCCTAAAAAGGAGCCCCATCATCAGGGCTACCCTCAGAAATACCTACTCCTACTTCTTGCAGAAGAGACTCGCCCTCTCAGCACTCCTCCATGCTGCCTAAGAGCTGCCCAGTCCCCTACCCGTAGCGAAACTCCATTGGTGTCCTCCCAGCAGACCTCCTAGTGTTAAACAATGAAGAACATCAGAATCATTTGGTGATTTTTTAAAAAATAGATGTACACAGGACCCACTGGAATCTCAAGGTGTGAATGCTAGAAATCTGTTTTCAACAAGTTCCCAAAGTGGTTCGAATACAACCAGCCAGGCAGTGGTCTGCAAACTAACATCCAAAACCACTGCTCCAGCTTTCTCTTTCTCATCTTCATTGTAATGTGCCTACCCTCATGCCTCTCTCTCCTGATAATATTTCCTGGAAGTTGGTGCCAAAGTTTACAGGAGCCTCTCAGAAACAGAGCCTTAACCCAAAGGCATGATCCCACTGATAGGTTTTATGAACTTGTAATATGCAAATAGGGACAGCTGAAGAGCCAGGGAACCACGGAAGGCTATCTGTAAGGCAGGCAGACAGGTAGTCCTGGGTCATTAGATCCCTGGAGCTTTTCACGTTTGCTGCTGCTTACGTTTTCTTCTAGTTCCAAGAGAATTAGTGGAGAGCTTGATTGAAATGATCCCCCAGAGAGATTTTGACAGGAAGCCTCTCCCTCTCAGCAACATTAATTTTCACAAATTGCCATTCTTGAAATTGAAACCATAATTGCAACCCATAAGCCCAATAGCCTAATACCTAACCTGGCTGAGAATAGTCCTAGAATAGTCTAGGCAGGTCTGGTCTCCAAATAAAGAGCAGCTAAAGACCTGACGAAAATAAACTACTTCAGTTTGTAACTCAGCGGGTACAATTACTTGTATTGATAAATTTTCTCAGCTAGACGATCACCAAGGGCATTCTGTTTTTTTAAAAAATGAAAACTACAGGAATATATAACTTAATCCTTCCATTTTGAAACTGGCATTTTACCTTAAAATGCCCTGCCCAGAAACTGTGAGCATACTCTGTATAATCAATACAGATAAAATTCTTTCATTAATAATCTCCAAGACACTGTCTAATTTTATTTGTTTATTTTTATTTTTATTTTATTTTTAAAGACGGGGTTTCACCATGTTGGTCAGGCTGGTCTTGAACTCCTGACCTCAGGTGATCCGCCCACCTCAGCCTCCCAGAGTGCTGGGATTACAGGTGTGAGCCACCGTGCCCGGCCTATTTGTTTATTTTTAAAAGACAGTGTCTCACTCTGTCAGCTAGGTTTAAGTACACTGGTATGAACATAGCTCATTGCAGCCTCAAACTCCTGTGCTCAAGCGATACTCCCCCCTTAGCCTCCTGAGTAGCTGGGACTATAGGTGTACACTGCCATGTTTAGCTAATTAAAAAAAAATTTTTTTTGTAGAGCCTCACTGTGTTGCCCTGCTAGTCTAGAACTCTTAGCCTCAAACAGTCTCCCCACTTCAGCCTCCTTATAATCCAAGGCAGGAATTACAGGCATGAGCTACCATGCCCAGCTCCTAGTTTTTTATTAGTATTCTATATAAAAAAAACTAGGAAAATTTGAAAATGTTTCATTTGAAGGACATGTTATTGGTTAACCTGTATATAGAGCCACAGAGATTAAAAATGTTTGTACAACCTAGAATAATGTTCCTGGTAGCCAACAGGTAACTGCTTTTAAAAGCCACATAGATTCTTTTGAGAATGACTTCCAGAGAATTCAAACCAGGGTGATATTTAAACCAAGCACCTATTCTTTTTTCTTTTTTAAACAAAAATTGTAACTATTTATTTGATGAGGTGTTCTTTTTTTTTTTTTTAATGCTTTAAGTTCTGGTGTACATGTGCAGATCTTGCAGGATTGTTCATAGGTACACACATGCCATGGTGCTTTGCTATCTCCATCCCCGTCACCTACATCAGGCATTTCTCCCAATGTTATCCCTCCCCACCCCCCGCTGTCCGTCCCCTAGTCCCCCATCCCCCAACAGACCTCAATGTGTGATGTTCCTCTCCCTGTGCCCATGTGCTCTCATTGTTCAACGCCCACCTATGAGTGAGAACATACAGCCAAGCACCTATTCTTAGATTAAGCATTAAAATTTTCTAAACTATTTGACTCAGAAAAGGATAAAAATAAAAATTTAAAAATTCTAGACTATTCACTTTGTGCTAAATCAGTCTACAAATTTAAGTATTACTTAAATTCCATAAGAAAACTAATGTGCAATTAAGACTTTTCTAAGAAGCCTGTTTCAATTGTTTAAAATTCCAGGTATAGCTAACTCTGATTTATCCCACTATAATAGCAATAACCTGACTTTAAAGGAGAACGTTAAAATGAAGAAAAATAGCAATGAGCCATAGTAAAGTTCTCAGTTAAGTTTGGATTTTACTCTCAGGACTGACTTTATTCAGCCACCGTCCTGACAGTAGCAAACTGATAAATTTGAGCTTCCTTTCTTGTTCTACATGTCTTCCCCACCCAAACCTGCCCTGTACACCTGAGCGCTCTAAATAGTGTACTAGGAGGCCCCAAGCAGCAACGTCTGGAAGCGGACTAAGATTCTAGACTCATTAGAATTCAAAGCAGAGGCATTTCCTAACCCAAGGGTCTGTGTAGATGTGGTCCTCCAGGCTTTCCCACATATGCAACAGTGGCATTTTGATATGATTTTCAAGATACATTTTCTTCTTCCTTCATGGTAACATCACGGTTGCTTGTTTGGGAAAGAAGATGGCTTTCACACATCAGGGAAAGATCTCAGGGCTCTCGAGGAATAGTTAATTGCTTGTCATGAACTTTTCTTCCCCACTTTAGCCATAGTATTTTAAGAACCTTCATTATGCAGCCAAATAACCATGATTTCAAGATGTTGTACCTGGGATAGGAAAATGAGCTGAATAATGAAAGAACTAGTCACAAAGACCCTGAAATCCTCAAATATGTGCTAGTCCTGATCTATTCCTGTTTCATGCATGAGAGAAACTCAAATGCTTCCATTATTAGAGAGGTAGTCAGTGCAAAAAAGAGAGCGTTGTCATTTATCTCTGACCAAACCAGAAAGCCCACATACTAACCAAAAGCAAACCCTGCCTCTATCATTGCGATTCCAAGTAATAACATATTTAAATGTAGCAGGTTTTCTAAGAACTGAAGTAGAAAAAATACCTGGTTTCTGAACTGGCATGTTTTGCAAGTTGTTTCATTACCTCTCATTTGGTTTCTTCAGGCTGCTAACACATCTTCACTTTGGTCTTTCCTATTTTCCTTTGCCATTTTCTTCCTTTGAAGTTTGTTGCTCCCACAGCTTTTACTATTTTTTTTTTGAAAGTCAAAAGCCCTTCTTTTGTTCATGTGAATAAAACTGGTTATGTTAAAGATTTAGGAACTTAGAGCAGCCTAAATACACTCTTATACATGAACAGGCAACACTATCTCCCCTCAACCATCACCCTAAAGAGGCAGATGTAACTTGGGTCATTTTAGACTTGAAGTTTGAGCTTCTCCTCCCTAGTGTTGAACAACAGAGATAGGCAAAATGGGCTGGAGTCAGAGCACAGGGAAGCAAAAAAGCGCAACATGTTGCCTCATTGTCTTACTACCTATACTTCTGGAAAGTGATCTCCCAGCACACTTGCAAACAAAAAGAAGAAAAAGCGACAGGTAGTCCAGTGACCTCTACCTGCCACTCCAGCAGGGAATGAGATTTGGAACAAAGTCTCCAAATCTTTGGAAGGAAAAGTAGTATGTCTTCTAGTCAGACTCAGAAAGGATGGGGATTGCAAAAAGAAAGCACATAAAAAGTATAAATCTATAAAAGAGAAACCCTTCTTGAGGGAAAAGAAGAGGGATTAGTAGTTAAGACATAGGCATGTTAAAATATTATTCCTGTTGATTCTAGAATCTTCCCTCTTTGAGAGGCTTAGATTACAGCCATTCTCCTCGAGGGAGATAGACTGAATGGTCTGAGCATCTACAATCTGAAAGATTCTCCACTCTTGACAGGGTGTGGTGAACATCTTTAGAATTTGGACTTACAGAACACATGACTAACCAACCTGAGTGCTGCTGCACTGATACTGGTAAAATGTCCATCATTATTAACCAAGCTTGGAATGCCCTGAGCACCCACCCACCCCAGAAGATCCAAATGCTAGCCTAGTTCTCTGTGAAAATGGGGCAGTATGGCTTCTGGAGTCATAAGGATGTGGCATTTCTTTCCCCGCAGGTGATATCCGCAATGACCTGTATCTAACCCTGGAGAAGGGAGATTTTGAGAGAGGAGGAAAGAGTGTACAAAAGAATATTGAAGTGACCATGTATGTGCTTTATGCAGATGGAGAAATCTTGAAGGTAAGGCTTGCCAGTCAGTCAATTGGGACGGAGGATAATCCTGTGATAATTCTCTGTGGACTTTATCCAGAGGCCCATTCTCTTCAAGCAGGATTAAAATCACCCCATATGTCTTTTTCTTTCTTTAGGAAACCCTAAAGTGTGCTTTGATAATGACTTCCAGTGTTGTACAGCCATTGCAGAAATTTATCCTAGTATCTGACCTGAATCCCTCTTGCTCCATTTTAGACCTATTCCCTCTAGTTCTGTCCTACATGTTGCCTCTCCTGCCATTCCACCTAGCATAAGCTGCCTACTTTTGGTAATTTATTAGGTCCCATTCTGCCTTTTTATTCCTTGAGCTAATACAGAAAGTTATATTTACACTTTGGTCAAGGGTGGAACTTAGACAGTCACTTCCTGGTACCAAGTTACAGGACAAAGAACAGCAGACTCAGGCCCTGGAAGATTAAAGCCAATGTAGTACAAGTATCCTCTGTTATTCTCCACTGAAAGTGAAGACTTGGAGTGCTGTTTTCCTGTTGCATGTGAGTGTTCTCTTCAGTCATGTCATGGTAAAGTCTGCGGTGAATAACAAGGCATCATTTGCCTCCCACTTGGTAGAAGGCAAGTCAGTGTTGTGCAAACCTTGCTTCTGTGTGTTGGCCGCCACCCGGTGAGATAGAACAGGAATGATCACTCCCATTTAACAGAAAAAGGTAAAATTAGTCAAAATCATTTCCAAAATCAAGACAGAAATAGAGGAGAATGTTGAAATAGTAGTAGAAACAATGATTTGTGTGCCATTTTAAAAACTCAAGAACCTAAGTCTGTTCACTATTTGCAAGGAGGGCGCCAGTGGCAGGAGAACGGTCAGCTGATCACATTACCCCTGTGTGGACTGGGACCTACAACTGATTATGTGGCCCAAAGCTTCCTGTTGTCCAGACAAGGGCATGGGTAGTACTGAGACTGCATCTTCATGGCAATATTTGGGAGACGGGTTAAGTTAAATCTGGCCTAACTTGTTTATATCCAAAGAAAGTCAGCCAGGAGTGACCTAAAATGCCAGTCCAAGTGTAGGACTCAGGACAATTAGAAAACAGGCTCTCTCCACTTTGTAATTTAATTTTTTTTCTGATCTGGTAAAATGTTACATATAGTTGACTTCTCTCATGCAGCTGCTTGTTTCTCTTAGTGAGGATGAAGAGCCTACTTTAGTGATTTAATGCACCACCCTGCTTCTCTCCCATTTTGTTGAGGAGTACGTGTAGTTACTTTCACCGCAAAGAAAACAAGGAGCATCGTGACTGCTGATTTCATATACCATCTACATAACTGCTTCAAAAGTACTGAATTTAAGTAAAATGCATTTTCTTATCTCATAGATTTTGCCTAGTGCAAAACTGAGACCTTTAAATGGGAGAAAGAAAAGTGTCCTAGTGACACAGAAATCCAGACATTCCTACCAGGAAGATGACATCTTATTTTGTTTCTTTTTTCCAGGATTGCATCAGCTTAGGTTCAGGAGAGCCAAATAGGAGTTCCTACCACTCCTTTGTCCTCTACCACAGTAATAGTCCTCGCTGGGGAGAAATTATCAAATTGCCCATCCCCATTGACCGGTTCCGGGGTTCCCACCTGCGCTTCGAGTTCAGACATTGTTCTAGTAAGTTAGACTTCCCCCCACATTCCCTTGAGAATATTAATATAACTCTCTCCTCTCTGGAACAGAATTAAGTGGATTCTTATTATTTGGGCAAGAAAATGAGGAGTTGGGAATAAACAGATATTCAGAGATGGGATGTCACCAGCGGCTATTTTTGGGACCGTAAAAGCAGTGATTCAAAACCACAGAGTCTTGTATTGGCCCTTCCTAGTGTCTGAGATTATTATCCATTGTCATTCTCCTTTGAGTATCCCTTTGTACCATGATTAAACTGCTTATTAAAGAGACCCTGGTCATCAAGACCAGCAATTTAGTTTCTTTTTGGGTCTAGGTAGCCTATATGCCATGAGTATGAATAGAAGCTCATTTCAGTACATTTCTTATCATTCCTGCAGTTAGGTTTCCACCTAGTTAATGAAAGAGGTGAGGGACAAAAGAGCATAGGTGATAAGCACAAGGAGAATTTCAATGAGGAAGCAGAGTGGAAGGCAAAAAACAATTAATATTTGGCTCTGATTGCAGCAAAGGACAAGGGGGAAAAGAAACTCTTTGGCTTTGCATTCTCACCCCTGATGCGTGACGATGGCACCACCCTCTCAGATGATATTCACGAGCTTTATGTGTACAAGGTATGAGGCCTGGCTGTCTTTCATCCCCACCCCTCACCCCCACTGAGGTCACTCTCTCACATGGTTCACAGTTAGGTGGTTTTCACTGGGAAGGCCAAAGGACCCAGGGAAGTGCACTGGTGAGTGACATTGGGACATCTGTGGGCAGGTCTTCTAAGAGCAGTGGCCTTCCTCCCACAAGTAATGCCAACAAGTTCTTTGTTTTCTGCTTCTCACTTACTGGATGGAAATCCATTACCAACCCCTCATTGCCATTGTGGTCTTGTTTAGTATATTCTTAGACCTGCTGTTTTAGATCATGGTACTGTCAGCTGTCACAGCATAGCTGCCACCCAACATTACTTGCACACCAGGTGGCAACCACATTGCCCCACCGTATTCTGTTTAAAAGGCACATGAGCTGTTCTAGGGAGTTTCTGAATAGAAAACGCTCTTCCAAGAGGACTTGAAGCCCAACATTCAGCTTAGGAAGATGAGAGCAAATATCAGCCCAGAAATTCCCCAGGACCTGGTTTTTGCGTGTTGCATGGCTCAGGGGACATTTTTTTCTCCATTTTTGCCTACAGTGTGATGAGAATAGCACGTTTAATAACCATGCTCTGTACCTCGGCCTGCCCTGCTGCAAAGAGGACTACAATGGCTGTCCTAATATCCCTTCTAGCCTCATCTTCCAGCGCAGCACCAAAGAATCTTTCTTCATCTCCACTCAGCTCTCCTCTACCAAACTCACGCAGAATGGTAGGTGATAGTGCCTGCAGGATGGTGCCCTCCACCTTCCTCCGTTGTTCACTCCACATTACTAGTGCAATTGAAGGGAGGCAGAAATCATTCCTTTTTCATGCCATAATAATGGGCTTCTTTTCATTTGAAGTTGAAGGAATCACCCAGCAACAGCAGCCTACAAGGTTTCCCACGGTTTTAGTAACTTCACAGTATACATCGTAGATATGTCTTTGGCCTTGGTCTCAGTCTGTGTTGATGCTTGCAGCTAATTCTGTCCCTCTAGATTCCACCTGTCGTTGACTGGGAGAGTCTGGGCCTTGCTTGACCACAGAATAACCAGGGTTTGGCGAGGTGCAGTGGCTCACGCCTGTAATCCCAGCACTTTGGGGGCTGAAGCGGGCGGATCACTTGAGGTCAGGAGTTTGAGACCAGCCTGGCCAACATGGTGAAATACCATCTCTACTAAAAATACAAAAATTAGCCGGACATGATGGTGCATGCCTATAATCTCAGCTACTCAGGAGGCTGAGTCAAGGGAATCACTTGAATTTGGGAGATGGAGGTTGCAGTGAGCTGAGATTACACAACTGCACTCCAGCCTTGGCAACAGAGTGAGACTCTGTCTCAAAAAAAGAAAAAAAGAAGAGTAGCCAGGGTTCATCATCTTTTGGGCTTGCTTTCTAGTGGACCTCCTAGCTTTGCTGAAGTGGAAGGCCTTCCCAGACCGGATCATGGATGTACTAGGGCGGCTACGGCATGTCAGTGGGGAGGAAATTGTTAAGGTATGTCATCCACATAATTTAAACATACTGAATGAGGAAGAATCTGGGCAGAAGACCCTACTTCATTCATCATGATTTTTGCCAGTAACCCTCTGAGACTGTTTCATCAGAGTGTTGTTGTTGTTGTTGTTGTTAGCTTCCTTTTCCTCTTTTTGAATTCTTTTATTTTTAACTGACAAATAATAATTCTTTTATCTTTATGAGATACAATGTGACATTTTAACAATGCAGAATATATGTTCACAATGCAGAATGATTGAATCAGGCTAATTAGCAAATATATCAACTCATGTTCTTATCATCTTATCATTTTTTATGGTGAAAATATTTAAAATCTACTCTTAGCAATTTTGAAATATGCAGTGCATTTATTATATCACCATACTGTGCAATAGATCACTAGAGCTTTTTGTTTTTCCCATCTAACTGATACATTGTACCCTTTGAACAACATCTCCCCTTTCTCCAACCACAACCTTCCCTCAGCCTCTGGTATTCCTCATTGTATTTTCTACTTCTATATGTTCAACTTTTTATATTCCGCATATAAGTGTAATCGTGTGGTCTTTCTGTGCCTGACTAATTTCACTTAGCTTAATGTCCTCCAGTTCTATCCATGTTGTCACAAATGACAGGATCTGTCTTTGTAAGGCTGAATAGCATTCCATCGTGTATATATGCCATGTTTTCTTTTTTTATTTTATAATTTCAACTTTTATTTTAGATTTAGTGGGTGCACGTGCAGGTTTGTTACATAGATATATTACATGATGCTGAGCTTTGAGATATGAATAATCCCATCACTGAAATAGTGAGCATAGTACCTAACAGTTTTTCAACCCTTGCCCCCATCTCTCCCTACTCTAGTAGTCCGCAGTGTCTACTGTTACCATTTTTATGTCCATGAGTACCCAATGTTTAGCTCCCACATAAAAGTGAGAACATGCAGTATTTGGTTTTCTGTTCCTGCTGGTTTCTGTATAGTAATGACCTCCAGCTGCATCCGTGTTGCTGCAAAGGATACGATTTTCTTCTTTTTCATCTGCGTGGTATTCCATGGTATATATGTACCACATTTTCTTTTCTTTTCTTTTTTTTTTTTTTTTTTTTGAGATGGAGTCTTGCTCTGTCACCGAGGCTGGAGTCCAGTGGTGCTATCTCCACTCACTACAATCTCCCCCTCCTGGGTTCAAGCAATTCTCCTCCTCAGCCTCCTGAGTAGCTAGGACTACAGGTGTGTGCCACCACATCTGGCTAATTTTTGTATTCTTAATAGAGACGGGGTTTCATCATGTTGGCCAGGATGGCCTCGATCTCTTGACCTCATAATCTGCCTGCCTCAGCCTCCCAAAGTGCTGGGATTACAGGCATAAGCCACCACACCCGGCCTATGTACATTTTCTTTATCCAGTTCACTATTGATGGGCACTAGATTGACTCCATGTCTTATGTTATTGTGAATAGTACTGGGATGAATATATGAGTTCATGGTCTTTTTGATAGAATGATTTTTTTTTCTTTCAGATACATACATAGTAATAAGATTACTGGATCAAATGGTAGTTCTAAGTTTTTAAAATAAATCTCCAAACTGCTTCCCAAAGGAGCTAAACTAATGACATTCCCACCAGCAAGGTTTAAGAGTTCCCTTTTCTCTGCTGTTACTTGACTTTTTTGTTTGTTTTTTGAGATGGAGTGTTGCTCTGTTGCTCAGGCTGGAGTGCAGTGGTGCGGTTTCAGCTCACTGCAACCTCTGCCTCCTGGGTTCGAGCGGTTCTTCTACCTCAGCCTCCCAAGTAGCTGGGATTACAGGTGTGAGCCACCATGCCTGGCTAATTTTTGTATTTTTACTAGAGACGGAGTTTCGCCATGTTGGCCAGGCTGATCTTAAACTCCTGATCTCAAGTAAGCCGACTGCCTTGGCCTCTCAAAGTGCTGGGATTACAGGCGTGAGCCACTGCGCCCAGCCTTTTTGACTTTTTAGTAATAGTCATTCTGACCGATGTGAGATAGTATCTCATTGTGGCTTTAATTTGCATTTCACTGATGATTAGTGATAATAAGCATTTTTTACATGTTTATTGGCCACTTTACTGTATATCTTCTTTTGAGAAGTGTCTGTTCATGTCTTCTGTTCACTTTTTAATGGAATTGTTTTTTTGCTTATTGAGTTGAGTTCCTTATATATTCTGGATATTAGTCCTTTGTCAGATGCATAGTTTGCAAATATTTTCTCCCATTCTGTAGGTTGTCCGTTTACTCTTGATAGTTTCTTTTGCTGGACAGAAACTCTTTAGTTTAATTAAGTTCCATTTGTCAATTGTTTTTGTTGCAATTGCTTTTGAGGACTTAGTGATAAATTATTTCCTAAGGCCAATGTCCAGAAGGGTGTTTTCTAGGTTTTCTTCTAGAATTCTTATAATTTGAGATCTTACATTTAAATCTTTAATCCGTCTTGAGTTCATTTCTGTTAATGGTGAAGGTAGGTGTCTAGTTTTATTCTTCAGTATGAATAAGGTACTAGCTGCAGCATATCAGTGGTAAGGAAATTGTTCATTTCCACACAATGTAAACATACTGCCTGAGGAAGAATGTTTCTTACTTTCACCTTAACTGCTTCTAGCCAGCTATCTCAGCACCATTTATTGTTTTGCCAGTTTTCACACTCTTTTTCATGTTTTTTTTTTTAATTTTAATAGTTGTTGGGATGCAGGTGGTTTTTGGTTACATGGATGAGCTCTTTCATAGGGAATTCTGAGGTTTTGGTGCACCTATCACCCAAGCAGTGCACACTGTACCCAGTATATTGTCTTTTATCCCACACCACCTTCCTAACCTTCCCCCTCAGGTCCCCACAGTCCATTATATCACTTTGTATGTTTTTGCATCCTCATAGCTTAGTTCCCACTTATAACTGAGAAAATACAGTATTTGGTTTTTTATTCCTGAGTTACTTCACTAAGAATAATGGCCTCTAGCTCAAGTTACTGCAAAAGACAGTATTTCCTTTTGATGGCTGAGCAGTATTCCATGGTGTATATATGTGTGTATATATATATGTATATCACATTTTTTTAATCCACTTGTTGGTTGATGGACACACTTAGGTTGGTTCTCTATCCTTGCAAATGCTAATTGTGCTGCCAAAAACATGCATGTGCATGTATCTTTTTCATATAATGGCTTCTTTCCCTTTGGGTAGATACCTGGTAGTGGGATTGCTGGATTGAATGGCAGATCTACTTTTAGTTCTTTAATGAGTCACCATAATGTTTTCCATAGTGTTTGTACTAATTTACATCCCCACCAGCAGTATAAAAGTGTTCCCTTTTCACCATATTCACACCAACATCTGTTGTGTTTTGACTCTTCAATTATGGCCATTCTTGTAGGAGTAAGGTGGTATCTCAGTGTGGCTTTAATTTGCATTTTCCTGATGATTAATGATGGTGAACATTTTTTCATACATTTGTTGGTTCACCACCTTGGTTAGATGTATTTGTATATCTTCTTTTTGAGAAATGTCTATTCATGTCCTTTGTCCACTTTTTGATGGGATTATTTGGGATTTTTGCTGATTTGTTTGAGTTCCTTATAGATTCTGGATACTAGTCCTTTGTTGGATGCATGGTTTTCAAATATTTTATCATACTCTGAGGGTTGTCTGTTTACTCTGCTGATATCTCTTTTGCTGCCAGCATCATCTGTTGAATACGGAATCCTGTCTCTGTTGCTTATTTTTGTTGACTTTGTCAAAGATCAGTTGGCTGTAGGTAGGCCATTTTATTTTGAGGCTCTCTGTTGTGTTCCATTGGTCTGTGTGTCTGTTTTTGTATCTATATGATGCATTTTTGCTATGTAGCCTTGTAATATAGTGGGTGATGTGATGCTTCCAGCTTTGTTCTTTTTGCCTAGGATTGCTTTGGTTATTTGGGCTCTTGTTTGGTTCTGTATTAATTTTAGAATAGTTTCTTCTAATTATGTTAAAAGTGATATTGGTAGTTTGATAGGAATATGTTGAATCTGTAGATTGCTTTGGGCAGTATAGGCATTTTAACAATATTGATTCTTCCAACTCATGGGCATAGAATGTTTTTCTGTTTGTTTGTGTCATTTATTATTTCCTTCAGCAGTATTCTGTAGTTATGCTTGTAGACGTCTTTCACCACCTTGGTTAGATGTATTCCTAGGTATTTTGTGAGTGTGGCTATTGTAAATGCAATTGCATTCTTGATTTGGCTCTCAGCTTAAAGTCTTTCTTGGGGTCCTTTGGGCTATAAGCCAACACCTCAAGTCCACCTAGTTATCACTTAGCTGGGTGGAGGCTCAGGGTACTAGATGATTTTTAAGTGGTATTTTGAGATCCTAAGAGATCTTTCACATTTTTATTGGAAGTTAAATTCATTGGTTTGTGGAAGTTTGACTGTGTATATAAGGTCCTAAGACCTGAGCCCTCTGCTTTTTATGTTGTTTCAGTTTCTGCAGGACATCTTAGATACACTCTTTGTGATTTTGGATGATAATACAGAGAAATACGGCCTGTTGGTTTTTCAGTCACTGGTAAGTCACTTTCCTGACTCTTTACTTTTATTAATTATTCCTGTCATATATTTCAGAAAATTTAAGGGAAGCAATTTATTAGAGTGAATCAGCACAAGATATAGATGTTTCCAATAGAAAAGTGACTGAGTGTTGCCCCAGGAAGACCAACCAACCTACCAGGCAAATCAAATTTGAAGAATCTAGCATAATCAAATCCAGACCTTGGCTTTGTAGTTCCTGGATCTTCAGTCTCATCACTATTTCCGTATTGCCTGGCAATAGTGACTTCCATGAAGTCAGAAACCCAGAGAGTAATAGAAGAAATCAAATGGCCCATTTTTTCTCTTACAAAGTAGGATATAACCATCATGAAGAGAGTTCCAGAGTCTATGCAGTTGTTTCAGAACCAGTCTCAGAAGGCTGGTTAATGAAAACAGATGGTGCATTTTGCTTAATATATCCAGTCCCACAGAGAGCCATACATTCAAGGAGAGTTAGATAGTCCAGTTGGCCTGATAGATGGGGAGCAGAGGTGAGAGTTACAATGGGTACTTGCATAGTTTGCCCCTCCAGTTCTTCTTCCTAATTTCCCTGTCCACCAGCCCCATTTCTGAAGGCCACAGCCTTTCATAGGCTGATTTGGCTCAGAGAACAAGCTTTTTTTCCTCTCTTTTCCAAGTTTTTGAGGATACTTTATTGTTTATGCCATCTACACACATGTTGTTTTGCCTTTCCCTGATCTGTATTTTACCACCCAGCATTATTGTGAAGGGAGAGGCTCACAGTAAACACAGAAAGTGACTGATGAGCCCAGGTCTGAATTAGGAGGCTGGGGTGTTAGAAAAGACAAGACAAGACAGAAATACAGACATAGAATGGAAATCTTACATTCACTACCTGTAGGGAACGCTAGAAAAAACATTAACAATTTGCCATTCTTTGGAGAAGGAAGACTCTGTTTCTTGCTGGGGATAGATCTGAGGCCTCCAGTGAACCCTGTTGACTTGCTCTCCATATCTCCCAGGTGTTCATCATCAACCTGCTCCGAGACATCAAGTATTTTCACTTTCGACCTGTGATGGACACATATATCCAGAAGCACTTTGCTGGAGCTCTAGCGTACAAGTAAGTTTCTTTTATCTTCATTAAGTCTTGTGTTTGAGCAGAAATATAGGCTTTTAAAAAGTTTAGCTGCAACCACCATTTAAAAAGTTCAGCTAACTTTTTAAAAACTTTATATTTTTAATTGTGATAAAGTACACATAACATAAAATTGACAATCTTAACTATTTTCTGAGTGTAGGGTTCAGTGACATTAAGTATATTCATATCATTGTACAACCATCACCAGAACTCTGTTCATCTCTAGAACTCTTCATGTTGCAAAACTGAAACATTGTTAATTGTTAAAAATAACTCCCCATTCTCCCCTCCCCGTCCTCTGGCACCCACCACTGTTCTACTTTCTGTCTCTATTAATTTGACTACTCTAGATACCTCATTTAAGTGTAATCACAGTATTTGTCCTTTTGTGAGTAGCTTATTTTACTCAGCATAATGTTTTCGAGGCTCATCCATGTTTTAGCATGGGTCAGAATTTCATTCCTTTCTAAAACTGAATAATGTTCCATTGTATATATTACCACAATTTTTAATTCATCCATTCACCCATCTGTGGACACTTGAGTTACTTCTACTTTTTTACTATTGTAAATACTGCTATGAATATTGGCATACAAATATCTCCTCAAGATCCTGCTTTCACTTCTTTTGGGTATATACAGAGATGTGAGATGGCTGGATCATGTAGTCATTCTATGTTTAACTTTTTGAAGAAACACCATAGTATTTTCCATAGCAGTTGCATTGTTTTACATCACGACAGTGCACAAGGGTTCTAGTTTCTCCACATGTCACCAACACCTGCTGCTATTTTCTGGGTTTTTTTTTTTTTTTTTTTTTTTTTGAGACAGTCTCACTCTGTCACCCAGGTTGGAGTGCAGTGGCATGATCTTAGTTCAGTACAGCCTCAAACTTCTAGAATAAAGTAATCCTCCTGTCTCAGCCTCCTGAGTAGCAGAGATTATAGGTGCATGCCACCTGCCCAGCTAATTTTTTTAACATTTTTTTGCAGAGAAGGGGCCTCGCTATGTTTCCCAGGCTGGTCTCAAACTCCTGGCCTTAAGCAGTCCTCCTGCTCCAGCCTTCCAAGGTGTTGAGAGTATAGGCATTGAGCCACCACACCCAGCCTATTTTGTTTTTGTTTTTGTTTTTTTAATTTGTTTTTTTAGTTTTATTTTAAGTTCAGGGATACATGTGCAGGTTTGTTATATAGGTAAATTTGTGTCATGGAGGTTTGTTGTACAGATTATTTCATCACCAAGTATTAAACCTAGTACCCATTAGTTATTTTTCCTGATCCTCTCCCTCCTCCTGCCCTCCACCCTCTAATAGACGTCAGTGTGTTTTGTTCCCCTCTATGTGTCCATGTGTTCTCATCTTGTAGCTCCCACTTAAAAGTGAGAACATGTGGTATTTGGTTTTCTGTTGCTTTGTTAGTTTGCTAAGGATAATGGTCTCCAGCTTCATCCATGTTCCTGCAAAATACATGATCTCATTCTTTTTAATGGCTGCATAGTATTCTATGGTGTATATGTGCCACATTTTCTTTATCCAGTCTACCATTGATAGGGATTTAGCTTGATTCCATGTCTTTGCTATTGTGAACAGTGCTGCAGTGAACCTATGAGCACGTGTGTCTTTATGATAGAATGATTCATATTCCTTTGGGTTTATATGCAGTATTGGGATAGCTGGGTCACATGGTAGTTCTGTATTTACATCTTTGACTGCTTGCCACAATGGTTGAACTAATTTACACTCCCATCAACAGTATGTAAGCATTCCTTTTTCTCTGCAACCTTGCCAGCGTCTGTTATTTTTGGACATTTTAGTCATAGCTTTTCTGGCTGGTGCGAGATGGCATCTTGTGGTTTTGATTTGCATTTCTCTAATAATCAGTGATGTTGAGCCTTTTTCATATGATTGTTGGCCTTTGAAAACTCAGGTCCCTTGTCCATTTTTTTATGGGGTCGTTTGGTTTTTTTTTTTTTTTTTTTTAATAAATTTAAGTTCCTTATAGTTGCTTTGTCAGATGCATAATTTGCAAAAATGTTCTCCAGTTCTACAGGTTGTCTGCTTACTCTGTTGATAGTTTCTTTTGCTATGCAGAAGCTCTTTAGCTTTATGAGATCTGATTTGTCAATGTTTGCTTTTGTCGCAATTACTTTTGGTGTCTTTGTTATGAAACCTTTGCCCATTCCTATGTCCAGAATGGTATTGCCTAGGTTGTCTGCCAGGTTTTTATAGTTTTGGGTTTCATGTTTAAGTCTTCAATCCACCTTGAGTTGATTTTTGTATGTGACATAAGGAAGAGGTCCAATTTCAATGTTCTGCATGTGGCTAGCCAGTTATTCCAGCGCCATTTATTGAATAAGGAGTCCTTTCTCCATTGCTTGTTTTTGTCAGCTTTGTTGAAGATCGGATAGTTGTAGGTATGCAGCCTTATTTCTAGGCTCTCTGTTCTGTTCTGCTTGTCTATGTGTTTGTTTTTGTACCAGCACCATGCTGTTTTGGTTACTGTAGCCCTGTAGTATAGCTTGAAGTCAGGTAGCGTTGATGCCTCCATCTTTGTTCTTTTTGCTTAGGATTGCCTTGGCTATTCAGGCTCTTTTTTGGTTCCATATGAATTTTAAAATGGTTTTTTTTTCCAGTTATGTGAAGAATGTCAATGGTATTTTAATAAGAACAGCATTGAATCTAAAAATTGCTTTGGGCAGGATGGCCGCTTTAAAGATATTAAATCTTTCTATCCATGAGTGTGGAATGTTTTACCATTTGTGTCATCTCTGATTTCTTTGAACAGTGTTTGCAGTTCTTCTTGTAGAGCTTTCACCTCCTGGTTAGCTGTATTCCTAGGTATTTTGTGTGGTGGGTGGGGAGGGGCAATTGTGAATGGGATTGCATTCCTGATTTGGCGCTTGGCTTGACTGTTGTTGGTATATAGGAATGTTGGTGGTTTTTGCATGTTGATTTTGTATCCTGAGAGTTTGCTGAAGTTGTTTATCAGATTAAGGAGCTTTGGAGCTGAGACTGTGGGGTTTTCTAGCTATAGAATCAGGCTGGAGTGGAGTGGCATGATCTTGGCACACTGCAACCTCTGCCTCCTGGGTCCAAAGGATTCTTCTGCCTCAGCCTCCCAAGTAGCTGGGACTACAGGCCTGGCTAATTTTTGTATTTTTAGTAGAGATGGTGGGGGTTTCACCATGTTTGCCAGGCTGGTCTCGAACCCCTGACTTCAAGTGATCCACCAGCCTCAGCCTCCCAAAGTGCTGGGATTACAGGTGTAAGCCACCACTGCTGGCCGATAAAGCCTACTTGATTGTGGTGGAAAAGCTTTTTGATGTGCTACTGGATTTGGTTTACCAGTATTTTGTTGAGGATTTTTGCATCAATGTTCATCAAGGATATTGGCCTGAAGCTTTGTGTTGTTGTTGGTTGTTGTTGTATCTGTGCCAGGTTTTGGTATCAGAATGATGCTGGCCTCATTTCTTTGTGCATTTGGTACAATTTGGCTGTGAATCTGTCTGGTCCTGGGCTTTTTTTTTTTTTTTTTTTGTAGGCTGTTACTGACTCAAGTTCAGAGCTTATTATTGGTCTGTTCAGGGATTTTATTTCTTCCTAGTTCCCTCTTGGTAGGGTGTTTATATCCATGAATTTATTTATTTATTCTAGATTTTCTAGTTTATATGCATAAAGGTGTTCATAATATTCTCTGATGGTTATTTGTATCCCTGTGGGGTCAAAGGGAGTATCCCCATTTTTATTTCTGATTGTATTTATTATAATCTTCTCTCTTTATTCTTTATTAGTCTAGCTAGCAGTCTATCTATTTTATTAATTTTTTCAAATAATCCTCCTGGATTTATTGATATTTTAAATGTTTTTTTGTGTTTCAGTCTCCTTTGGTTCAATTCTGATTTTGGTTATTTGATGTCTTCTGCTACTTTGGGGATTGGTTTGCTCTTCGTTTTCTAGTTCTTTTAGTTGTGATGTTAGGTTGTTAAATTGAGATCTTTCAAACTTTTTGATTTGGCATTTAGTGCTATAAATTTCCCTCTTAACACTGCCTTACCTGTGTCCCAGAGATTCTGGTTTGTTGCATTTTTATTCTCATTAGTTTCAAAGAACTTGTTGATTTCTGCCCTGCCTTAATTTCATTATTTATTCAGAAGTTATTCAGGAGCAGGTTATTCCATTTCCATGTAATTTTATGGTTTTGAGTGAATTTCTTAGTCTTGATTTCTAATTTGATTGCGCTTTGGTCTGAGAGAGTCTGATTTCAGTTATTTTGCTGAGGAGTGTTTTGTGTCCCAATTGTGTGGTCAATTTTAGACTGTGCCATGTGGCAATGAGACAAATGTATATTCTGTTGCTTTTGAATGGAGAGTTCTGTAGATGTCTATCAGGTCCATTTGATCTAGTGCTGAGTTCAGGTCCCAAATATCTTTGTTAATTTTCTGTCTTGATGATTTGTGTCATACTGTCAGTGTTGGTGTTGAAGTCTAACTCTGTTATTGTGTAGGAGTCTAAGTCTCTTTGAAAGTCTCTGAGAACTTGCTTTATGAATCTGGGTGTTCCTGTGTTGGGTGTATACATACTGTAATACCCTTTGTCTTTTTTAATCTTTTTTTGGTTTGAAATCTGTTTTGTCTGAAATCAGGATTGCAACCCCTACTTTTTTTCTGTTTTCCATTTGCTTGGTAGATTTTTCTCCATCCCTTTATTTTGAGCCTATATGTGTCACTGCATGTGAGATGTGTCACTGCATGTGAGATGTGTCTCTTTGAAGACAGCATAACAATGGGTCTTGGTTTTTTATCCAGCTTGCCACTCAGTGCCTTTTAATTGGGAAATTTTGCCCATTTACAAAGTTAGTATTGATATGTGTTGATCTGATCCTTTATCATGATGTTAGCTGGTTATTTTGCAGACTTGTTTATGTAGTTGCTTTATAATGTCATTGGTTTGTATACTGGTGTGTTTCTGTCATGGCTGGTAATGGTCTTTTCTTTCTGTATTTAGTGCTTTCTTCAGGAGCTCTCGTATGGCGGGTCTCATGGTAACAGATTCCCTCAGCATTTGGTTTTCTGAAAGGGTCTTATTTCTGTTTTGCTTATGAAGCTTAGTTTGGCTGGATATTAAATTCTTTGTTGGGATATAGAGATCCAAGATGGCCAATTAAACACAACTCCAGCAGACAACACCCAGCGAGAGAGATGCAGAAATCCAGAGATCTCCTAGCTCCAACTGAGGTACCAGGTGCATTTCAATGGGTCTGGTCCAATGGTGAACAAAGCCCACTCAGGGCAGACCAAGGCGGGGAGGGGTGCTGCTTCACCCAGAAAGTGCATCTGACCAGCAAGTCTGAGGCTCCCCCTCTGGCGCTCCAGTCCAGATACAGCGCTTCCCCAAAAGCCTCAGCAATACACAGAACAGGGGATCTTTGCCAGTCAAGCACCGGGAAGTACAAGCGCTGAGTTGAATAAGAGCCTGTGGACTGAGTTATCACCCCTGCCCCCCGCCCAGAGAGAGAGAGGGAGCTGTAAGCGGGAGCAGCTGGGCAGGCCCCTACCCCCTGACCCAAGAGAGAGGAAGCTGAAAGGGGGAGACGGCAGGGTATGGCTGGGCGGGTCCCTACCCTCTCCCACAAACCCCAGAGGGCTGAAGCTCTGACTCTAGTGGGTTGCATAGCCAGTGCCACAGTCTGAGATGAACCCTGAATGATCCAGCCCAGTGGAGGAAGGGCACAACCCACCACTAGAGGGGTGGGACTGGGCAACATGTTTTAACAAAAAACACAGGAAGCCTACATAACAACGGGACGGCGTTCGTGACAACCCAGCAGCACCTACAGGTCAGCGGAAGAGGCGGGCCTAATCTCCCAGTATAAAGAAAAAAGACACAGGAAGCTTCCCTAGTAACCTGAAGGAGTCCCTAGAAACCCAGTAGGGCCTCCACAGGCAGACAAGCGACCTCATCAAGCAGCTCCCTGACACCACAGCCAGGTAAATCCACAAAGATAGGAAAAAAACAGCGCAAAAAAGATGAAACAATCAAAGACCAGAACACCTATTCTCCTTCAAGGGATCACAATCCTCAACAACACAGGATCAAAACTTGACCGAGGAGTGCGACAAATTGACAGAAACAGGCTTCAGAACGTGTATAATAACAAACTTTTCTGAGCTAAAGGAACACGTTCTAACTCAATGCAAAGAAACCAAAAAACTTGAAAAAAGGTTAGATGAAATGCTAACTAGAATAACCAGCTTAGAGAAGAACATAAACGACTTGATGGAGTTGAAAAACACAGCGTGAGAACTACATGAAGCAAACACAAGTTTTAATAGCCGAATCGATCAAGCACAAGAAAGGATATTGCAAGGTTATTCTGGTAAGGTTATTGCCGAGTTTAAAATGAGGAAACTGAGGCCAGCACGAGACTAATTAAATTCCAGTTTATTCAGCTCCCGGGTGAGGTTCTGTGGTCCTGGGGGAGGGAGAGAGAGAGAGGGGCCAGAGAAGTCACGCCTGGCCTTTCTGTGCGT
>CAUYLG010025893.1:0-69936 GCA_963573385.1 Cacajao melanocephalus | reverse complement strand
TTTATTTGCTGGCGACTGAGAGACAGCTAAAGCTCAAAACTCTCTCGGCCCTGAGGAAGGGGCTTGATTCCTTTTTATACCTTGATTTAGGTAGGGGATGGGGAGCCTAGCTGAAGAGGAATTTTACAGATGCAGATTAAGCAGGTTAGAGGGACATGGTTGCAGGCCAGAGTATTTCCATATAATCACCCAGGGAGTCCAAGGAGAAGTATTCACAGCAGCAGGCATGCTTGCTGAGCAGGATGCGGTTACAGTGGTTATATGGTAGGATAAGCACAGTGTCATTAAGCACAGCACCAGCATGACACAGTTATGCACCCGAGGGAGACATGGTGGGAGAAATGGCGGGGAGGGAGAGGCTAAGATGGAGTCTGTCAGGCTCACAGCTAAGATTGAGTCAGTTAGGCTTACACAAGTTAGGCTATCACAATGAAATGAGAATAGGATTAAAATAAGGATATAATAAAACAGGCTGTATTTGATATTAAAATAAATCATTTTGCTTTAGTAATTTTGTTATAATTAAAACCCTATTTTCTTCTAGTACGATATTTTGGTATGTTTGTTTATTTTAATTTTGATTGCTTTTCAACATTTGTTGCTCTTTTGGCTGTATCAATTGTGATGGTCAGAGATAGCAGCAACATAGTTTAACTAATATTTGTTTTGGTACATTGATCCTTTTTAAATCAGTTCTTTACCCACTACTATAATTTGGCTTGTTTGACCCTTCCAAATCTTCCAAACTTCCTGTTGAAGTTTCATGCTCAATGTTAGGGGTGGAGCCTAAAGGGAGGTGTCTGGGTCATGGGGATGGATCTCTCATGAATGGCTTGGTGCCACCCTCATGATAATGAGCTCTTATTCTCTTCATTCCCAAGAGACCTGATTGTTTAAAAGAGCCTGATAACTTTGCTGTCTCTCTCTCTCACTCTGTCTCTCAGTTCCTCTCTTGCCATGTGATTTCTGCACATGCCAGATCCCTTTGATTTTCTGCCATAAGTGGAAGCAGCCTGAAGCCCTCACCAGAACCAGATGTTGATACCATGCTTCTTGTACAACCTGCAGAACCGTGAGTCAAAAAAGAAAACAAAACAAAAAACCTATTTTCTGTATTAATTACCCAGCCTTAGGTATTCTTTTATAGTAATTCTAAATGGACTAAGAGATTTTTTATTAAATCATGTCATAATTTACTATTTGTTTACCCTGTGATGTAAATGGAAATCACAATGTCACAAAATCTCAAGAGCATTTAGAGACCTGTAGCTTCACCTTGAACTAATTCTCCCATACAGGGTGTTCCTAAACCCCAGGTCACAGACCAGCACTGCACAGCAAGAGGTGAGCAGCAGGTGAGTAAGCATTACCACCTAAGTTCCACCTCCTATCAGATCAGGTATGGCATTATATTCTCACAGGAGCATGAAACCTATTGTGAACTGCACACACTGGAAATCTAGGTTGCACACTCCTATGAGAATCTAATGCCTGATGATCTGAGGAGAAACAGTTTCATTCCAAAACCATTCCCATGCTGACCCCTCCACCTAGTCCATGGAAAAATTGTCTTCCACGAAACCAGTTTCTAGTGCCAAAAAGGTCGGGGACTGCTGTCCTGTATTATATGACCTTTGCGAAAAAAAAAAAATGCAAAATTTCTTGCAACACTTCAAATTCCACTATGTGAAATGAAAGCATAATAATTTGTCTCATAAAGGTAAAATTACAAGGAATTTCTTATACTGGCTCTTTAACAGATGTGGAAAATTAAGAAGCAAAGCAGATCTTCACAAAACAGTTTTTAAATTTTTTTTTGCTATCTACCAAGTTACCAAATGTTTAGTATAACTCAGAAAACTCTTGATGACTTGGACAATAAATTTTTAGAAGGCTTAACAATTTACCCCACATTTTTTCAGGAACAAGTTCTATTTTCTACTCACACTGTAAACATACATTGTAGCTGCAGAAAAGAAATGCATCAAAGAAAATAGCCTCCTCTACGGTATGGGAACTCAGCTTCTGTGGAACTTAGTGATGCCTGTGCCTTTGTTTTCTTTTTAATTACTTCTCCAAAAAAGAACTCAAATCAGTTTTAGAATTTTCTGAAACTAGTTTAAATCAGGAAAGCATCTTTGTTTGTTTGTCTTTGTGGTTAAAGACAAATTAAATTAAATATAAATATAAATTAAATTAATAGAAATTAAATTAAATATAAATATAAAATAAATTTCCCACAGTTTTATCTGTTGTGCAAAATGTGATTCAAAGCCCACAATTTTACTCCTGGAAAAACAGAAGACTCTAGTTTTTCCGTTTCCTAGAAGACTGCATTACAGTGTCATTGTAAACATACTAAAGAGACTGCCTTCATCAATGGGCAGGATGCTTCTATGAATGTGACTTTTGTCATTCATTTCCATAATATTTGCTTTTTTAAAAATGATATAAAATTTACCCCAGTTTCCATACCAGCCCATGCTTCTAGGTGTCAGAATAAATCTCTTCTTTTCTGTAGCCACTGAATAGATAGTAGATTAACAATCATCTGAATTGACCATGTCTAAATATAGAAATGTCTGGTGCATGCAAACTGCTTTTGGGTTTGCCATCTCTCATGAATATTCTTATGAGAGTCCCAGTGTAACTTTCTCCTTTGTGGTTATTGCATATTCAGGTCTTTTCCATGTCAGGGCCTTGTCACTAGAAGATAAATCCTGCTTCATCCTCCGGTCATCTGATTGAACCTGCACTTCCATTTAGATATTATCAGTTTCTAGATCTCAAAGATATTTTTTTCTTATTAATTCTCCCTTAAACTCAGTGATAGAAGTGCATTTTTCTCTTGGCTCAAGGATTAGATGATTTCTTAGACTACAAAAAATAAATTAAATATGTTGTATTTCTCTTAAGACTTGGTTTTAAATGTCTGACTCCAGGCCAGGCACACTGGCTCACGCATGCAATCCCAGTACTTGAGATTCTCCTGTACTTGAGCTTCAGGAGTTGGCGACCAGCCTGGGCAATATGGTGAGACTTCCTACAAAAATAAACATAAAAAGTAAAATTAGCCAGGCATGGTGACACAGACCTGTAGTCCCTGCCACGTGGGAGGCTAAGGCATACGGTAAATATTGCTTGACCAGAGGAGTTTGAGGCCTCAGTGAGCTGTAAATACATCACTGTAATTCAGCCTGGAAAGAGACCCTGTTTCAAAACAAAAACAAATTGACTCTTTAAAAAGTCTATTTCCTTTCTAACCTACACTCTATTATCATATCTAAGACTGTTCCTGGAATATAAGAAACTTCAAATGAGTTGGGGGGAGAGGGGGTTGTTTTTGTTTTTATGATTGTTTCTTAATACATTTTTCCTAAAGTATGTGTGCGAAGAGGGGACATTACTTTTATTTAGGAAGAAGGCAGCTGCTAATACCTTAGATTTGGGAAATCACAAAATTGTTTCTCATCTAATACCACCTATCTGTATTGTTTTCTACATTTCGTATCCTACAAATTGGATAGAGAGTAGCTAGAATAGAAGACATATTGAGTGTGATAGGAATATTATGCTAATGACTGAAATATAAATAGCATGTATAGTGTAGTGATTTAATGTGTGGCATCTAGCAAAAAAAGCTGGCTTGCTTTGAATTCTCCTTTTTTAAATTGGTCTCATTATTTATGATCAGTTATTTAACTACTTTGTCCCTGAGTTCATACTAATTGAACTCAGAAGAGAAGAGGAGAGAAGAGAGAAGGGGAAGAGAGGAGGAGAGAAAAGGGTGAGAAGGGGAAGGATGAGAGGAGGGGGCAGAGGGAGATGGATCCTACACTCATAAGGCTTCCTTAAGCAATCTACTAGATGATGAGCTTCATCTACCAAAGTAACAACTGGGAAAATTTTAGTGAATGGACTAAATAGAGCTATTTACAATTCAAAATATACACCTAAGACTAAAACTAAAATGGAAAAAGAGGAATACTAATGGAGCAATGAGAGACTGATGTATATTATATGTTGTAATGAAGTAGGAAAAATGTAACTAAAAAATGGAATGATAAGGGAGTAGACAAGAGAAAAATAGAACAAATTCATTGCGTTAGAAATAGGGGGTGTTAAAGGACAGTGATAAAAATTAATAAACCATATAGGAAGGTTAAATAAGCAAACAAGGATCAATGGTCATTTAAAATTATAAGATTAAGATATGAATACATAAACATTTTAATACAATCTACAGTCAGTGCAATTTCTATCAGAATTCTGATGTCATTCTTCACAGAAACAGAAATTTAAAGCAATCTATAGTCAGTGCAAGTGCTATCAAAATTCCTATGTAATTCTTCACAGAAACAGAAAAAAAAATCCTAAAATTCATATGGAATCACAAAAGACCCTAAATCACCAAAACAATCTTGAGCAAAAAGAACAAAGTTGGAGGCAAAAGGTACAAAGTTTATTTAGTTAAAGGGTATAAAGTTCAGTTAGACAAGACGTTCTAGTGATCTATAGTTTATAATAATGTAGTTCTAGTGAACTATAGTTTATAATAATGTATTGTGTATTTTAAAATTGTTAAAAAAGTAGATTTGTTCATGTTAGCACCACAAAGAAATAAGTATATGAATGATAGATATGCTAATTACCCTGATTTAGTTATTCCAGAATATATACATGAATCATAACATCACATTGTACCTCATAGAGATTGGGCAAAATGAAAATCAGTATAAGAGCTAGAAAATGTAACCAGTAAGCAAGATCTTAGGGATGTATGTCTAATTCTACATATTGAAGATAAATTGCTCATTCTTTTCAAGTGTCCATGACATATTCACAAAAATTAATTATAAAAAAATCGTGAATTTTGATAATCTGAAAATATTACAAAGAACAGTCCTGATGACAATGCAGTAAAACCAGAAATTATTATTTTAAAAAATAAAGGCATTTCTACCTGTAAATGTAAAACAATGTTCTATTAAACAGCCTTCGGTTAAAATACATATAAATTTAGTTTTTTAAAAATAATGGCAATATTGCCTATTAGAATTTATAAAATATTTAAAGCAATGATTAGCACTAAACACTTTTATCAAAATAAGTGAAAGTATAAAAATAAATGACTTAAAATTTTAGCTCATCAAACTAGCAAAAGAACAAAAAAGTAAATTAAAGCAATATACAGTAGTTCCCTGATCTGCTGAAGATGTATTCTAAGACCCTTAGTGGATGCCTGAAACCGAAGGTAGTATTGCACTCATTTACCATGAATTGAAACATGTTTCCGTTCATGTCTTCCATCAACAAATTTAATTCGTTTTCCATCTTAGCATTTACCTTGCACTGTGGCTATTACATTTGCATTTTGAGGTGTGACAGCAACACTAGTGCAAATCTCTTTTTCTTCTTCACAATTTCACCAGATAGAAGATTTATCTATAGATCCTCAAACCTTAGATAGATCTTAGTAAAAATTTACCATAGATCTTACCAAACTTAGTATATGATCTTTTTCTTAAGTCTAGAACTTTTACCTTTTTACTTAAAGGAAGCATTTACAGCTTCTCTTTGGGATGTCCAAATTGCCAACGTCACTTCTTTTACACTTTGGGGTTGCAATTAAGTAAAATAAGGGTTACATGAACACAAGTGAGGGACTGTGTTAATTTCTCATCCCAGGTCCACAAGGGATGTGCTTTCAAAGGCAAGAACTTCCCAGCATCATGCCTGACCTGCCTTCATTCATGTCCCCATCCAGGGACTAGAGCTCTTTGTCTAACTTTCGAGGACTCAGGCTAGGTAGACTATCCAGGTGAGCTTCCTTTGTTTAGAAAGCCTGTGAAAAGCTCTAGGAGGACTGTGGGCTGGACAGCCAATCTGAAATCAAAGTCAAAGATCAATCACTCTAGTGGAAGTTTGAAGGAACTCCTCTCATGGGACAAGAACCTGAATGGGGCGGGAGTAACTCCCAGATTAAAAGTGCCCCTGCCTCTTACCTGGGCGGATTCCATCTCTGGATCCCCTCCCAGGGGACAGAAATAGTATGATAGATAAGACTTAATATATCACTTACCAAATAACAATGGAATGAATATTTAATTTATTTAATTATCTCCAAAGAATATGCCTATTTCACAGCCAAGAAAGCAGAGACAGAGTTTAAGTAACTCAGATTTAGGTTCAATCAATGGCACAACGGGGATAAACTCAGACTTTTTAGTGTTTGTGCTCTTATTCACTTCTATATATTGGTTCTCAGGATATAAATATTATAAGCGAATATAATATTACAGGGAAACATCAAAAGTTAGAAACAAAGTCCAAAGGGAGTGTATTAGTAAGAAAAAATAAGATAGCATAGCATACTTTAAAATGTCAATGGTCTCAAAGCAAACAAGAACAATAAAAGAGTAGCAACAACAGAATATAAGCACAAAAACGTATAACATAGTTTAAATATGATTATTTTATACTGATAAGAAAGTTGCAATTTATTAACATGTAGCAGTCCTCTGCTTTTGTGAATGAAGTGACATAGCAAACAGAAAAGAAATGTTCACTACAAGTAAAATTTGATAGAACTATAGTCCAGTGGGAAATCCTCTTAGAATATGACAGATCAAATACAAAACTTCAGTAACACAGTTGATCGACTTTGTGAACCATAGGTGAATTTGTGCCCTCCCCTGTCTCTCAATACCAACTGTTTAGGGTAGGTGACATTAACTCAATTGTCTTTTTCTTGAAGAGTCTTTTTTTTTTAGGATTTTGTGTTCAGATTTAAAAGGAGGTGTCAGACAATGCGGCCATAGCAGTTTTAAGGGGATATTTCTTGAATAAAGGAGCCAAGTGAGGAGTGAAAATGCCGGGGGAAAGCTGGGCATGATGGTATGCACCTGTAATTCCAGTGACTTGGGAGGCTGAGGAGGGAGGATAGCTTGAGCTTGAGGTGGAAGTGGCAGTGAGTCAAAGCTGCACCATGGCACTCCAGCCTTAGTGATAAAGCCAGATCCGGTCTTAAAAAATTTAAAAAAGCAGAGGGAAAGGAAAGAAGAAACACTAAGGTGGTAATTGAATAGGGAATTTAATTTTTAATAAGGTCAAATATGAAGTTGTAAATTGTCTTAGCAATATGTTTATACACATTCTTCCCTGTATTTCTCTACAGAATCTACAAAATCATTGGCAAAGTTTCCATGTCTCATTAATGCTTTTTATGTGAGTAGCTGCTAATAAAACACAAGAGATTTTGTCTAATTATTCCATAGGGGAATACATCCCCTGGAAATTCTAGAAATGTTGAGAAGAAGCAAAGCTTCCTAAGCCCATAGAATTAAGATCTGGAGCAATCTTAACTGGATCCTATAGGACAGAAAGATACCAGTTGGCCTTTTTTTTTCCTCACATAGTTAAAAGTTTACATGTATGAATAGAGATTAACACTTACATATGTATATGATTGTTGTGGGTGTATTTATATGCATTAATAGAAATGAATGTGTGGTTGTGTAGTATGAACATTGAAATTGACAGAATTCTAAACTCCAAGAAATATCCATGAAATTTTTGGAAATAAATGAAGACCACCCAGACAAAAACAAGCAAAGGCTATTTATTCAGAGCTTGCTACAGCAAGGAAGTCAGCTACTGTCTCTTGCATATGGCAGAGATTCAAAAGTAAGCAAAAGAGTGGAAAAGATGTAGAGTGGAAAAAAGAATACTTAGTCAAATAGTTTGGTCCTGAATAGAGGTTGTTGGTCTGGGAAAGCTGGAGTGGGCCAACTAGAAGTGGAACATTATTTATGATAGAACACTGAAACACTTTTGGCTTTGTCTGGTTGGCCCTTGTTGGAAGTGGTGATGGGGTGCAAAGATTGTGGAAACTCTCAGTTATTGATCAAGTCCTGACTATCTGAGACAATTGCTACATAAATTGTGCTACAGACTTTCTGGTCTGGTCTGGTTGCTACAAATGTTTATATAAAGTATGACCATGTCTGTTTGTGTATTCAGTCTCTCAAATTATTAAAAAACTATTGTCATTTACTAGGCACAATAAAAGAGATGAAATGTAGATCTTACCTAATCTCTGGTCATGATGTAATAATACCAGAAATTATTCATGAATACAGATTCTGCTCAACTTATCATAGATTTATGTTCTGATAAAACCATCTTAAAGTCAAAATATTATAAGTCAAACCATTTTAAATTGAGGGCCATCTGTATAGCAAAACAAACAAAAGAAACTGCACCCCCCCAAACATATTAAGAAAATGAATAATTATTATTAGATTATAATAAATATTTTAAAATTCATAAATAATCACAATGGTATGACAAAAGAAATCCAAATAAAAATTATTTTTTAAGGGAAAATTTAAATAAGCAACGGACTCAGTAGCATAAATTATTTACTGATAAATAAACATGAAAAACCAAAATATGGTGAATATTTAAACTTTAAAAATGTCTTGGGCCAAATGGATTTATTGGTAAGATCTGTGAAAAGTTCAGTGAATAGATAATTATTATATTATGCAGTGTGTGTTTTACAATAGAAACATTTTTAATTTTTTTAAAAGATAGAGGCACATATATGTACACAATCACACAAGAGATCGATAGGCCAGGATGAGCAAATTGCAGCCTGCAAGCCCAGTCCAGCCTATTGCTTACTTTAGAAAATAAAATTTTATTGAATAGCAGCTGCAGCAACTCATATGCTGTAACAGTTCAGTAGCTGCAAATGAGACATTATGACTTGCAAAGTCTAAAATATATAGTGTTTAGGCCTTTATTGAAAAAGCATGCCTATTATTGGATATTTGTAGATATTCAATTCTATATGAAATGTCTATATTACATGTGGAATTGAATATCTACAAATATCAAATAAGATATTAACACATCAAATCCTACAATATATTTTTTAGAAAAAGACCTTGCCAAAAATAGGATGTATAAATGCAAAAATGATTAAACCCTGGGCTATTGATGAGAAATTGCCACAACTTTCTCCTTCATTCTTGCTGTCAGAATATTAGCTTTAATTGATGTTATGGATTAAAGTAGGTGAAATGACCAAAATCAGAATTAAATTATTCTCCCCAAGCTGTAGAACTCTTGCTCTTACTTGTATAACCTCTACCCTGCTAGAAGGAAACAAGTTTTTCCAGAAAAACTTAGCTCATGAAGACTCAGATAATGTAAATACTTGTGAATGAACTTGCCAAATACTTTCTTGCAATCTTAGACATTCTGTAACTCACTATTTTTACAGTTGCATAGAATTAAAGAATTTGATGATGGGAAAGTTCTAACTTTATGCAAGACAAAATGAGAATAAAGGAGAATGTTTCTTCTTTATAGAATCATAAGAAAGATACAATGTAATTATTGTTAGGAACTTAAAACATAATTCTGACTACCTCAGTCAGTAATATATTTTATAAAATTAAACACACATTCTTGAATCATAAAACCCTTTGTAACTTAGAAATAAAAAAGAAAAAATAATATTGGCAAATACTAGCTTCAATAGTGAGAGTCCTGGGCAACACTTACCATAGGGGATTGCATGGACAAATCATTCCTGAAGACAAAACAAAATTAAATGTTTTTTGTTGTTTAAATAAGTTTAAAAACACTTGAAACTATATCCAGGCTTTAAGATATTTTTCAGTGTATTTTTGTGCATTAAAAGTCATAATATCTAAATTATAGATTTAGTAAATGTTTAACTATTATTTATTTAGAGGTTCCCAAACATATTTTAACAAGAAACTTTTGTATTCAGTATTTATTATTCTATCATAAAAATGCCAAAAGAGAAAGTTTCCAATTTTGATCAGTAACAAAATCCTATGCATTGTAAATTTGTATATAGAGAGTAACAAAATAAATTAACATATTAACATTTTAACTAATATTAATTACAATTGTGAAGAACTCAAAAAATACAACTTTTCTACAGAGGTACCCAAGAGGTTATTTATTATAAAAGCTACCACATTTCATTTTCATGGATAGTATTATTTATTTTAATTGTCAATATTCTCCAATCTAACTCACAAATTCACTTACACTGGAGACATTATCAGATTGATTATAAGCTTCCTTAGAAGAATAATAAATGTGTGAGAACCATCAAGATTTGTACCATAAAGAAGCAGAGCATGATAAGTATACTTTTTCCAAAAAGATTACCCAAATATTCGAGAGTCCTGCAATCATCTATTTAGCTGCTCACATTCCCTTAAAACACTTTAAATTCTGTCAACCAAAATAATAATAATAATAATAATAATAAAATAAAACCCACAATTTGTAGAAGCTAGTTTAAAGTGCAGTTTTATTAGTTACAACCAATAGTCAGCAGGGGTCATCTACTTCTGCAAAGCAAATTACCCCAAAGCTAGCAGCTTTAAACAATAACCTTTATTATTTAAATTTCTGTGAGTCATTCAGGCACGCTTAGCTGGGTGCACCTGACTCAGCATTGCTCACACAACTGCATTAAGGGTTTGGTGTTGGCTAGGGATATAGTCATCTCAAGGCTGGGCTGTAGCTGTTGGAATCCAAACTTGCCATGATGTAAGTAACAATTAAGAAAATATTAGGAATTATTTCTGCCTCCTGGTAAAATTCACAACAATGTGCTAAAAGACCTTAGTCCTTGAAGGGACAATAAGAAATAGTGTGATACTATAAAATACATGTTTGGTCTATAACCTATTTCCTGGAATATGACTTTTAAAATCTTTAGAATCTCCAAAATGATGTCTTTTCTTATGTTAATGAGTTCACTGACAGCCAGCCATCCCTGTCTCGTTTCAATATGGGAAAGACCAAGGAATGATAAGAGGATTGTGACTTTCACCCTCACTCCCAGGCTCCAGGTTAGGGAGAGGGCAGAATGTTAAGTTGATCTTCACTGGCTAGTGATTTAATCAGTCATGCTTACATGCTGAAGCCTCCAAAAAACCTGAAAAACAGAGTTCTTGGAGCTTACAGATAGCTCAACATGTGGAGGTTCCTGGAGGGTGGTGTGCCCAAAGAGGGCAGGGAAGCTCTGCTCTCCTTCCTCTATACGTTGCTGTACGTGTCTCATGTATATGCTTTCTAATATCTTTGATAATAAACCAATAAACATATTTCCCTGAGTTAATTTGCCACTCTGGCAAATTAATCAAATGCAAGGAGGGGGTCATGGAATCCCTGATTTATAGCTGGTTGGTCATAGGCACAGAAAAAACAACCTGGGGTTTGCTATTGGCATCATAAGTGGGGGTCGGTCTTGTAGGTCTGAGCCCTCAACCTGTGAGATGTGACAGTATCTTCAGGTATATAGTACCAGAATTGAATTGGTGGACACCCAGCTCGTTCTCGCTACAGAATTGATTGCTTGCTGGTGGAGAGAAATTCCCCCATATATGGAGTCACAGAAGTGTTGTGTGTTGCTTGTCGTTGAATGAGAGAATAGAACAATATTTTTCTTATTTAGTTTGGGTTTTCACTGACTCAGGCTGAGACAAAATTCATACTTTTAAAAATGAAACTAGCTTAAAGTACTGGGTGAAAGGAAGACTTATGAACTGAAACAGGAATTTTTCTCTGTATATTTGAGTAGATTGCCTTGACAACAGCTGTCACAAGGAATGAGCTCCTCCTCTGGATACTGGAATCCTGATACTGGGAGATTGCTTACAAAATAAGGGAAAAATCACCCAAGTTTCTGATGGAAGTTGCTGGCATGACAGTTTGGTGTGTGAAAAGGCCCTAAAACAAGAACAGATTTAACTTGTGTTTCCTACCTGACTCAGATTTTTTTTTTAAAAAGTGAAGGAAGATCTGTTAGAGAATTCAAAACCATCTGTAATTGTACCAAACACATTGTACTTATGGCTCAAATACTGACAAAGCCACTAACACATTAGCTAAATCACCTGAGGATTGGGTTAATCACAGGTAAATTTAATTGAGTAAAGTTGACCCAGCCTCAGGATTAATTTAATAATATAATAAAGTGTGACCCAGCTTCAGGTTAACTTAATTCTAGAGGAATCTAAATGGACAACACCTCACCCTAACTACCAAGCACAAGAAAATGATGTCAATTAAACTCAGCGAAGCAAACATTTTAATATTGGTTCTCAATGTTCTCTAATACTCTAAATAAATAAAAATTACAAGACACAAAAAGCAGATAATTTCAGCAGAGAAATATGAGTCGTAAATATAAAAATAATTAGAAATTTCAGAAATTAAAAACAAAATTTCTAAAATTTAAAAGCCAGAATTGATTCAGCTTACCAGCAGATTGGACATTACAGAAAAGAATAAAACAGTAAACTGGAAAATAGGTGGGTAAAAGTATCTAAATTAAATGTAAGAGAAATATTGTGAAGAAAAAGAGAGCTATAGCTCAAATCACTTGAGTAAATACCATATGTTCTAAAATATGTGTTTCCATAGAAACAGATAAAAAAGAGAGAATGGGGAAAATGAATGGAAGATTAATGGCCAAACGTGGTGACACTCTTAACCTACAGATGAAAGAATATTGACAATCCTCAAGCAGGAACAATAAAACTGAGATATTTTTGAGTGAGAGCAAGAGGGAGAACTAGAAAGAGAACCCGTCCTTAAGCACATCAAAATTTCTGGTAGCCAATAATCAAGAGAAGAAAGTGACTGGAGGAAAAATAAATAACATCTTGACATATTTTATACAGGGAAACAATGTTAACTGCAGCTGTTTTTGTACCAAAACAAATGGAATGCCGGACAATGAATGGACATCTGTAAGATGCCAACAGAAAACAAAAAATGTCAATTTAGAAATCTACATCCAGCAAAACCATTGTTTAAAATTGAAGGCAAGTGAAAAGACTTTTTAGCAAAGCAAAAGATGTGTGGTTCTATTGATGATAAACTTTTTCTCGGAGAGATGCTTGAAGGCATTCTATATAGGTCAAAAGTAAATGATACTCCTTTAAAATTCAGATCTGCGAACAGTAGAATATATGGTAGCTATGTGGGTAATTACAAAATATTTTTTTCTCTTAATTTCTGTTTGAGACAAATGACTGTCAGGGAATGATTAAAAGCAGCTGAATTGCCATTTATTTACTCATTTTAACTGGGGTATACACTCAGAGAGAAATAGAAGTCAGGTGACTTACTAAAAATCTACGTATCAACTGGCCTGCTGGGTAAAGAGACTAATGATATGCTCTAGATGACTCCTTACTTATTAGATAGCATTAGAAAGATGACATTAGCTAAGAAATTTTTGTAAGAAATAAGAGGGAAAGAGGGAATGAGAAAGAAAGGAAGGAAGCAAGGAAGGAAAGAGGGAAGAAATTTAGTCTTGGAGAATGTTTTACAAGATATTCAAGTCTCTGAGATATAGGAATTCATAAATTGTTCATGTTGAAAACTGTACCTTGTGACTTCAGACATGGTTAAGAACAGAGGTGTTCAGTGGAGCCAGGGGCGGTGCCTCCTGCCTAAAATCCCAGGACTCTGGGAGGCTGAGGTGGGTGGATCACTTAAGGCCAGAAGTTCGAGGCCAGCCTGGCCAAAATAGTGAAGCCTCATCTCTACTAAAAATACAAAATATTAGCTGGGTGTGGTGATGCGTGCCTGTAATCCCAGCTACTCAGGAGGCTGAGGCAGGAGAATTGCTTGAACCTGGGAGGTGGAGATTGCAGTGAGCTCAGATTCTGTCACTGCCCTCCAGACTGAGTGACAGAACAAGACCCTGTCTCAAACACAAAACAAAACAAAAATCCAGTGTGTCCAACATAGAAAGGAAAAGTGGGTAGGTGGTGATAGGAGGTCACGTGAGATGTCCTGGTAAAGTTCTGCTTTTTCTGAATCAAGGATTGATTGTACTTGAAATCATTAGTAAAGCTTGATACTGATGTAATTCTTTAATTAGATCCAGTGTGATTTGACAATTGAATTATTCATGTTAGTGCAACTGCATAAAACAAAAACAATCATGCTTGTAACATATAGAAGTAAAATATTTGTTGAAAATAGCAAGAAGGAAGAGTGGTAAATTGAATATAGTATTATGTTATTTTTAGTATGTGAATTAATATTAAAAACACACTGTGATAAGTTAGGAATGCTTAAATGCAACACACAAAAAGAAAGAGGAGTAGCCAGAAAAGAGAAAATGTAATACTTATAAACATTCATTTAACTTAAAGGAAAGCAGAAAATAAAAAGAGGAAAATAGGTGAGTCAAATAGAAGAAAATAATCAAACAGCACATTTAAGCACTCATATAAGCTAAATAACAATTAAAAAGCAAAGATTGTCAGATGGGATATAAAAAAGCAAGACCCAATACATATTTTAAACATTAAGGTGTATGTATTTTTATGAACTCATTATCTTTTCTATATTTTAAAAAATATTTTAATTAACAATTAAAACTTATATAAATTGTATATACTTACTGTGAACAACATGTTTTGAAATATATGTATATTGTGGAATTGCTAAATTGAACTAATTAACATAAACACTCCTTCACATATTTATCACTGATTTGTGATAATACTTAAAATCGACTCTTAGCAATTTTCAAGAATACAGTATATTGTTATTAACAATAGTTCCCATGTTGTACGATAGATCTCTTGACCTAATCATTCCTAAATAAAATTTTGTATTCTTTGACTAACATCTCCCCTACAACCTCCTCAACCAGCCCCTAGTAAATATCATTCTACTCTTTACTTCTGTAACTTCAGATTACTTTTTTATTTCACATATAAAGATCACATAATATTTTTTTTCTATATCAGCTTGTTTCACTTTATAAGCTCCACCAGATTCATCTGTGTTCTTGCAACTGACAGCATTTCTCTCTTTTTAAAGGTTGAATAGTATTCCATTTTGCATACATACCACTTTTTAAAAATTATTCTCATTATATTTTATGTTGAAAATCCAAAGAAAATATAAGAGAGAAAACTAGAACTTTATTAAGAAAATTTAAAAATTGACTGCAAGTTTAACACAAAAAATTAACATGTGTTCTAGCAATGAACAACTGGAAATATTGCAATAGAAATATAACTTAAACATTAGGATACAAATTAGGTATGCAGGAAAATAAGATATGCAGGAAATCTACATTGAAAACTATCAAATATTGCTGGGAGGAATAAAATATAAGATAGGAAGTTTTCATAAATTGAAATAATAAGCATTGTTCGAAAAATCCATTATCCTCAAATTGATCTAGAGTTATCAAAATACTAAACAAATACCCAATGCGTGTGTGTGTATTAATGAACACCTTACATACACCCACCACACCCCATCACAAATATATACACACACACACACACATATACACACATACACACACACACACACAAGTGTGCTAGATTCTAAAACTTACATGGAAATACAAAGAATAGCCAAAATATTCTGAAAAAAGGACAATTTCAAGGTCTTAGATGACCTAATTTTATAATTTACTTTAATACTAAGTTAATCAAATAACAGTATTCTTGATTGAGTTTGAAAAATAAATCAATAGGACGCAATAGAGGGTCCATATGTAGAATGACACTTTACAAGTCAATGGGCTCTTGAGGAGGATCCCAAAATAAAGTGTGTATGAAGCTCTTTTAAAAACAGTGCTGAATTAACTAGATAATTATATGGATACATCTAACCTTACATCATGCATACAAAGTCTGATGTATACCCAAATTTTAACTTTAAATTTGTGATTCAAGCTGAGAGGATACACCACTCTTCATATCTTCTCTTCTTTCTTTTTCTCTTCCTTTCCTTTCTTCCTTTACTCTCTGCCACTTTTTTTGTTCCTTCTCTCTTTCTTTCTTTCTTTTCCTTCTGCTTTCCCATCCTTTCCCCTTCCTTTCTTTTGGCTGTTTTCAACTTTATTTCTTCCCTTTTTTTTTCATTCTGCACTTTCTAACATTCTTTGGCCTTTTACAATCACCATGAATTACTTAATAGTACAAAAATAAATAACACAAATTTTATATTTTGTTTCACATTAACTGTTCTTCAAAATAATTATAGAACACAGAGAGATATGCCAGGCATAATCTAATAGCTACTAAAACATCATACTGTACAATCATTTTGTCACCATTTTCAACATTGAAACTGTTGAAATTTTAAAGATGGCAACATAAACTAGAGCGTATTTATCCAGTTGAATTTTCATTTCTACAAATTCAAATAGATAATGTGATTGACAAATATTCCTTTACAAAGTCTAAACTGCAGAATAGTAATGGTCATGCACAAATTGTAGTATCAGAACAATATTGTCATTTCAAATTCAGAGACATAATTATAAACAAAATTTGTTTTACAGACATGACATGAATAATGAGTATTTTCTGGCCTTGTTTTATTTTGTCTTTACCTATCCTTAAAAATTTGTCATCTGGCTAAATAAACCTTATTTATTGTTTGGTATATTTTACACTGGTTTTCTGATTTTATTTCAATTGTTATTTTAGATACTGGGGGTACATGTGCAAATTTGTTATAAGGGAATATTGCATGATGCTAAGGTTTGGAGTATAGATCCTGTCACTGTGGTAGTGAGTATAGTACCTGATAGGTAATTTTTTAACCCCCCTCTAACCTCTAGTAGTCTCAATCATACAGCTATTCAATCTACAGCGTCTAATGTTCCCATATCTATATCCACATATGTTCAATGCTTAGCTCCCACTTATATGTGGTAACATGAGGTGTTTGGTTTTCTCTTACTGCATAAATTTGCTTAGGATTATGGCATCTAGCTACAACCATGTTGATGCAAAGGACCTGATTTCATTCTTTGTTATGGTGGTATAGTATTCCATGGTTGTCATGTACCACATTTTCTTTATCCAATCTACTATTGAAGGTCACCTGGCTTGATTCCATGTTTTTGATAATATAAATAGTGCAGCAATGAACATATTTGTGCATGTGTCTTTTTGGTAAAATAATTTATTTTCTTTCAGGTATATACCCAGTAATGAGGTTGCTGGGTCAAATACTAGTTCTGTTTTAAGTTCTTTGGGTAATTTCCAGATGGCTTTCCACAATGACTAATTTACATTCCCACTAAGAGTATATAAGCATTCTCCTATCTGTGCAGCCTTGGCAGCATCTGTTGTATTTTAACTTCTTATTAATAGCCATTCTGACTGGTGCGAGATGGTATCTCACTATAATTTTGACTTGCATTTCTCTGATTAGTGATGCTGAGCATTTTTTATGTCTTATGATCACTTGTATGTCTTCTTTCAAGAAGTGTCTGTTCATGTCCTTTGCCCATTTTTAATGGGGTTATTTTTTGCTTGTTGACTTAAGTTCTTTTTAGATAAGGAATATTAGACCTTTGTTGGATGCATAGTTTACAAATATTTTCTCCTGTTCTGTAGATTGTCTGTTTACTCTGTTGCTAGATCCTTTTGCTAAACAGAAACTCTACATTTTAATTGTGTCCTACTTGTCAATTTTTGTCTTTGTTGCAATTACTTCTGAGGACCTGGTCGTATGTTATCTCCCAAGGCTGATTCTAGAATGGTATTTCTAAGATTCTTGCAGTTTGAGATCCTACATTTAAATCTGCAATCTGTCTTGAGTTAACTTCTGCATAAGGTAGGGGTCCAGTTTCATTTATCTGCACATGGTCAGCCAGCAATTCCAGCATAATTCATTGAATATGGAGTCCTTTGTCAGATTCATAGTTTGTGAATATATTCTCCTATTCTGTAGTTTTATTTTTTATTTGCTCTGTTGATACCATATTTTGCTGTACAGAAGCTCTTTAGTTTAATTAGGTCCCATTTGTCTATTTTTATTTTGGTTGCAATTATTTTTGGGGACTTAGCTAAATATTCTTTGACAACTGATGTCAAGAAGAGTATTTTCTAGGTTTTCTTCCAGAGTTTGAGGTCTTATATGTAAATCTTTAATTCATTTTGTGTTATTTTTTTATATGGTACAGGTTAGGGTCCGGCTTCTATTAACTGCGCATATTGCTACCCAGTTATCCCAGTACCATTTATTGAATAGGGAGACTTTTTCCTGTTGCTTGTTTTTATTGGCCTTGTTAAAGATCAGATGGTTGTAGTTGTGCAGGTTCGCTTCTGAGTTTTTCATTATATTCCATTGGCCTATGTTCCTGTTTTTGTAACAGTACCGAGCTGTTTAGGTTACTGCGGCTTTATGGTATGGTTTGAAGTCAGGTAGTGTGATGCCTCCTGCTGTTATCTTTTCTTAGAACTGCTTTGGCTATTCAGGTTCTTTTGTTGTTCCATGTAAATTTTAAAATAGTTTTTTTTTCTAATTCTTTAGAAATATCTTAGTAGTTTGATATAAATATCATTTTTTAATAATACTTATTCTTCCATTTCATGAACACGGAATGTTTTTCCATTTACTTTTGTCATCTCTCATTTCTTTCAGCAATGTTTTGTAGTTCTTCTTATAGAGCTCTATCACCTCCTTGGTTAGTTATATTTCTAAGTATTTCATTTTCTTTGTGGCTAAGTGGGATTTTGTTCTTGATTTTATTTTCAGCCTGGACATTGCAAGTGTATAAAAATGATGCTGATTTTTTTTTTTTAATCTTGATTTTGTATCCTGAAACTTGACTAAAGTTGTTTATCAATTCTAGGATCTTTTCGGCAGAGCAGTTAAGATTTTCTAAGTATAGAATCATATAATCAGCAAAGAGATAGTTTCACTTTTTCTTTTCCTATTCAGATATCTTTTATTTCTTTTTCTTGCCCAATTGCTCTGGTTAGGACTTGCAGTCCTATGTTGATGAGGACTGGTGAGTGTGGGCATCCTTGTTCCAGTTCTCAAGAGAAATGGTTTGAACATTTTCTTATTCAGTAAGATGTTGGCTGTGCATTTGTTATAGATAGCTCTTATTATTTGGGTTTTATCATAAAGGGATGTTGGACTTTAAAGCTTTTTCTGCATATATTGAGATGATCATATGGTTTTTGCTTTTATATCACACAGAGTGGGAGGCTGAATAAAAAGGCCCAATCATCTGTTGTTTCTAAAAGACCCATGTCACAAAAATGACATGCACAGGCTCAAAGCCAACAGGTGGAGTAAGGTGTACCATGTACCTGAAAAATATAAAAGGACAGGAGTCATTCTTCTTATATCAGATAAAACAGGCTTTAAACCAATAAAAATTAAGAAGGGCAATGACAGGAATTACATAATAATAAATAGAAAAATTCATCAAGAAGCCTTAACTGTCCTAAATATATACACAGCCAACTTTGGAGCACCCAGATTCATAAAAGTTCTTGTTGGCCTACAAAAAGATGTAGAAATCATACAACGATAGTGGGAGACTTAAACACTGCACTCATAGCATTAGATTGTTGAGGTAAAAAGCTAACAAGGGAACTCTAACTTAAATTTGACACTTGATTAGTTGGACTTAATAGACATCTACACAACACTCCACTCAGCAACCACAGCATATGCATTTTTCTCACCTGCACATGAAACATATTGTAAAATAACTACATGTGCAGTCATAAAGCAAGCCTCAATGAATTCAAAAAATTAAAATCATTGGACTATAGTGCAATAAAAATAGAAATCAATACCAAGAAGATCTCTCAAAACTACACAAATACATAGAAATTGAACATCTTACTCCTGAATAACTCCCGGGTAAACATCAAAATTAAGACAGAAATAAAAGACATTATTAGAAATTAGCAAAAATATGGATAAAACTTATCAAAATCTGTGAGATTCAGCTGAAGCAGTAGTAAGAGGAACATTTTTATCTCTATCTTCATCAAGAAGTTACAAAGGTCTCAATTTAACAATGTAACTTTGCACCAATTGGAACTAAAAGAAAAAAAAAGCTAGCAGAAGACAAGAAGTAACTAAAATTAGAGAAGGACTTAATAAAATAGAGATGCAAAAATCCATGCCAATGGTCAATGAAAATGGGAGTTTGTTATTTGGAATAGTAAATAAGATTGATAAATCTCTAGTTAGATTAACAAAAAAAAAAGAGAAGACCCAAATAAGTGCAATCAGGAAGGACAAAAGTGATATTACAACTGATCCCACAGAAACATAAAAGATCCTGAGATTACCATGAACAGCTCTGGGCACTCAAATTTGAAAACTGAAGGAAATGGATAAATTCCTGGAAGCACGCAATCTCTCAAGATTGAATCAGGAAGAGATTGAAACCCTCAATAGGCCAATATTAACTTCAGAAATTGAATCAGTAATAAACCTACCAACCAAAAGAAACCCTGGACCAGATGCATTCCCAGTCAAATTCTACCAGATATACAAAGAAGAACTGAAAACAGTCTTGCTAAAACCCTTCCAAAAAAATTGAGGAAGAGGTGTTCTACCCTAACATATTCTATAAAGCCAACATCAGCCTGATACCAAAGCTGGCCCCTGCCCCACCACCCCGTGTGCGCTGGCGTGCACACACACACACACACACACAAACACACACACACACACAGAGATGCAAAAATCCTCAATAAAATACGAGCAAATTGACTCCAATAGCACATAAAAAAGTAAAAACACCATGCTCAAGTAGGCTTTATTGCTGGGATAAAAGGCTGGTTCAACATAGGCAAATCAACACATGTGATTCACTACATATTTTACACTTTTTGAACAAAGATTAAAATATTCAACTAAATGTGAAATATTCAAGAACATACTAATTTGCCCATTTCTTCTTTTCTTTCATGCCTGAATAAATCTTTGCAGTTTGGAAACAAATACATTTTAGGTAATTGTCAGTGTAAGTCTATGCTATATTGGCTCTAAGGTAAATTTTTAGAATTTAAATATCACTTAAAAATATTGTGACTTTGCAGGAACATTATAGAGACAAAAAATCTTATATTTTTCATGCTTCCTTCTTGATTCACATTTCTTCATTTTAAATGGTTTCCTTGTGCTTTTTGGCCCTCTATGGTAAAAAATTATAGTGTGATTCCCAAATGTATTTGACATGCTAACTATGAGAGTACTTCAGGATTTTAAAATTAAATACCTCCTAAACACCACTGCTCACAGTAAGTTGCATTTGATGTTTAGAGTCTAGAAAGAGAAAAATAATTTATTAGCTATTAAAGTGATCCATGTCTGTTGCAAATGAAAAAAATTACTTTTTACAGCATGAAAATTTTATGTTTGTTTTGGTACAGATAAGCATAATATTACACAGGAGAAAAAACAAAAATGTATTTTTATCTAAGTTCTGTAACTGTGCAGCTCTCAGGTTTACTACAAAGCTAGAATTTCATTTTATTAAAATAGAATTACCATATTTTTAATGTATATGTACATTTATTGTAAAAACCTCATATTTCTGCCAACTTGTCTACCATATTCATTTGTGTTAATGTGTATCTTCTTAATAATCAGTCTCTGAATATTCAGATTCTCTGTCTTTAAGGCTTTATCTCACATGGAGCAAATACAGCCCCCCTACCTTCAGCTTTACAGCCCTAAGACCTGATCAATTATGACTTAGGTAGGGAGTACCATACATACCAGTTTATGGCATAAGTTCCATTGCATGGCCATGATCATGATGCAGTTACTAATAATATCCTCTTTGACTCTTGAAGACTGTAATATCAATAGCAGAATCCAGACATTAAATCATGCTGGCTAGAAGTCTGAATTTGTCTCTATTTTTTACTTATGAACTTTATGCATTTCCCTAGAGATGTGGAATTATCTTTGAAGCCTGGCTTAAGCAACTATATAACTAAATATTTATATATTTATGTATAATAAGCAATACACACACACACACACATACACATATATAGAGAGAGTGCTTATTCTCAGTACTAGACCTTTTCTTTTACATTGGACAATATATTAGTTTCTATAAAGTCGATGCTCTATTTTTTATTAGCTATTCCTTTTCAGCAGGTGGGCTCCTACCCTTAAAGACAATCCACTGATATACACGACACAGTGATGGGCTTACCTGGTATACACTGTCTTAGCTGTTCTTACATTCTTTTCGTGGCTCATTTTTGCATAAAGACAGGTGTGTTACCACAGGTCAAAACCTCCTGGATGCCCACTACTTTCTTGGAACAGCAAAGTTCTTTCAGTTTTTAGCAGATAAACTGGAATCTTTACAGAAAATTGCTATAGAATCTATACTCCTTGTACTTACCTGGCTTTAATTTGTGTCCGTTTAAGTACTATCCTTTTACTTTGTATCCTTTTAAGTCCTTTAATTTGTATCCTTTTCAGTATCTTTTGTGTCGTAAGATATAAAAAGGGTGATTGAGAAAAACTGACTTTATCTGCAGTGTGTTTTATAAAAGAATAGACAGTCATATAAATTGAACTTGTACTTCAACTTCTTCCCAGGAAAATAATTGTTCTTGGAGTATATATTATTTGCTATGACAATGCTAGGTCCTTTACCTACATTTTTCCTTTTCCTTTTTTATAACCCTGATGAATAGGTATATCACATTCAATTTTTTAAATGGTGAAATTGAGTTGCAGGAAGATTGTCACTTATAAGTGGTAAAATCAGGAAGGGAAAGCCAGTCATCTCTCTACAATGTTGCCTCTAAGCAGAGATAATAAAGGGTTTATCCTTCTCTCACTACCTCCTATTAATTGCTTCTGACTTCTTTAACTTACCTGATCTGACTTCTCCATCATGTTCCTTTCAATCCTGCATGCTGTTATGATCAAACAGGATATTTAATCTGATACTGTCTTGGGTTGGTAACTGTTTCATATGTATATATATTTTCTCCACAATTATATTGTAAGCTCTGTGAAGGCAAAAACACTTTCATTATTTTATGTGGGACCTGGAACAATGAAAATACATGCAGTAAGTTTGGGCAGAACTGAATTTACAAAAATAAATGTATTCAGTTCGTTAGGGGAAAGTCTTTATGCAAATCAAAGCACCTTCATAAATATTTAGTATCTATTTTCAAAGTGAATGTCAGGTACTTCTAGTGCTCCTTGATAATTGCAGTACAAAGCCAGACAACATGATAATTTTTTCTCTTACTAGGCTTAAACATGAAATTCAATGTATGAATAAGCCTTAATTTATATTCAAACTCTTATGCTTAATTCTATTCATTCAGAGTATATGAGGATAATACAGGAAACAACTGCTACAATCACAATAGCAAGTAAATCAATGGTGAAACATGTTCAAATTGAGTTCTTTTTTTAATTGACAGATAAAATTGTATGTATTTGTTGTGTATAATGTGATGTTTTGAAGAATATATTCATTGTAGAATGGTTAAATCAAGCGAATTAACAAATGCACTACCTTACATAGTTATCATTTTGTGGTTAAAATAATTAATATCTACTATTTTTGGATTTTTAGAAAATATAAAGATCATCATTAATGCTTGTCATTATGCTATATGATAGATCTCTTGAAATTATTCTTCCTGTCTAACTATAATTATGAATTATGTATCCTTTGACTAACATCTCCCTGACCCCTACTCTCCACTAACCACCCTAGCCTCTGGTAAACACTATTCTGCTTTCTACTTCTGTGAGATCAAATTGATCAGATTTCACATATGTGTGAGATCACGCAGTATTTGTCTTTTTTGTGCCTGGATTATTTCACTTCATATAATGCCCTCCACATTCATCCATGTGACATCCATAAATGACAGAATTTTTTAAAAATGGCTGAATAGTATTTCATTGTATATACAGTAATCCTTCCATATCTATGGGGAATTAGTTCCAGGAACCCCGTGGATATAAAAATGAGCCAATGCTCATGGGGTTTTGATATACAAAGTCCTATGTATTAAATAAAGTAGTATTTGTATATAATATAGGCGTATCATCCTATATAAGTCATCTCTAGATTACTTATGACATGTAATGAGATAAAAAAATACTATGTAAATGCTTGTTACAATGTTTTATGGCTTTTTGTTTATTTTTCTTCAACAATTTTATATAGAACATTTTCACATTTGGTTGAATCAATAAATGCAGAATTTACAGATACAAAGGGTGTCTGTATATACCACATTTTCTGTATCCATTAATTTGCTAATGGACACTTAGGTTAATTCCATATCTTTGTCATTCTGAATAAGGCTGCAGTAAACATGAGAGTGCAAATACCTCTTTGACATACTAATTTCATTTCTGTAGGATACATACCAAGCAGTGGTATTACTGAATATATGATGGTTCTGTTTTTTTTAAATTTTTTTAGGGACCTCTATAGTGTTTTCCATAATGGCTATACTAATTCATATTTCCATCAACAGGGTGAAAGTGTTCCCTTTTCCCCACATCCTTGCCAACATTTCTTGTCTTTTGTCTTTTTGGTAATAGCCATTTCAACAAGAGTGAGGAGAGATCTCAACGTGGTTTTGGTTTACATTTTCAGAATAATTAGTGATATTGAGGATTTAAAAGAATATAACTGCCTGCCGCTAGTATGTATTCTTTTAAGCGGTGTCTATGCAAGTCTTTTGCCCATTTTTTGTATTGAATTATTTGTGGTCTTGCTATTCAGTTGTTCATGTTGAATTGAGCTGTTAGTATTAACCACTTATCAGATATATGATTTGCAAATACTTTCTTCCATTCTGTAGGTTGCCTCTTATTATTTCCTTTGCTGTGCAGAAGCATTTTAGTTTCATATAATCCCATTTGCCTATTTTTTATTTTGAAGCCTGTGTTTTAAAATCATATTCAAAGTAACCATTGCCCAGCCCCATGTCATGGAGCTTTTTCTCTGTTTTATTCTAGTAGTTCTAAGTATCATGTCTCAAATTTAAGTGTTTAATCCATTTTGAGACAATATTTGATATGTTGAAAGATAAGGATCTAATTTCATTCCCTTCCATGTATCTAGTTTTGTTTTTTTTAGGTTTAAGGTGTCAATTTATTTCAGAAAGATAAAATTTATATAATGTATGCAACTATATATATATATTACATATTTATTATTTAAAAACTGAAATTTATGTGAACAGCTAAAAAGCATATTTTACTATATAATTATACAATATACAATATACATTTTAACATTATTTTATTTTAAGTTCCAGAATACATGTGCTGAACATGCAGGTTTGTTACATAGGTATATATGTGCCATGGTGGTTTGCTGCACCTATCAACCCATCATCTAGGTTTTAAGCCCTGTATGCATTAGTATTTGTCCTAATGCTATCCTTCCCCTTTCACCCCACCCACAACAGGCCCCAGCATGTGTTGTTCCCCTTCTTGTGTCCATATGTTCTAATTGTCTAACTCCCAATTATGAGTGAGAACATGCAGTGTTTGATCTTCTGCTCCTGCATTAGTTTGCCGAAGATGATGGCTTTCAGCTTCATCAATGTCCCTGAAAAGGACACAATCTCATTCTTTGTTATGGCTGCATAGTATTCCATGGTGTATATGTACCACATTTTCTTTATCTTGTCTATCATTGATGGATATTTGGGTTAGTTCCATGTCTTTGCTATTGTGAACAGTGCTGCAAGAAATATAAAAATGTGCATGTGTCTTTATGGTAGAATGACTTATATTCCTTTGGGTATGTACCCAGTAATAGGACTGCTAGGTCAAATGGTATTTCTGGCTCTAGATTCTTGAGGAATCGACACACTGTCTTCCACAATGGTTGAACTAATTTGCATTCCTGCAACAGTGTAAAAGCATTCCTATTTCTCCATAGCCTTGCCAACATTTATTGTTTCTTGACTTTTTAATAATTGCCATTGTGACTGGTGTGAGATGGTATCTTGTTGTGGTTTTGATTTGCATTTCTCTAATCATCAGTGGTGATTAGCTATTTTTCATGTTTGTTGGCCACATAAATGTCTTCTTTTGATAAATCTTTATTCATATCCTTTGCCTACTGTTTGATGGGGGTCATTGTTTTTTTCTTATAAACTTAAGTTCTTTTTAGATTCTGAATATTTGGCCTTTGTCAGATGGGTAGATTGCAAAAGTTCTCTTTCATTCTGTAGGTTGCCTGTTCATTCTGATGCTAGTTTATTTTGCTGTGCAGAAGCTTTCTAGTTTAATTAGATCCATTTGTCAATTCTGACTTTCCTTGGAATTGCTTTTGGTGTTTTCATCACGAATTCTTTGCCCATACCTATGTCCTGAATTATTATTGCCTAGGTTTTCTTCCAGGGCTTTTATGGTTTTGGGTTTTACATTTAAATATTTAATCCATCTTGAGTTAATTTTTGTATAATGTGTAAGGAAGGAGTCCAGTTTCAGTTTTCTGCATATGGCCAACCAGTTTTTCCAGCACCATTTATTAAATAGGAAATCCTTTCACTTTTGCTTGTTTTTGTCAAGTTTGTCAAAGATCAGATGGTTGTAGATATATGCTATTATTTCTGAGGTCTCTGTTCTGTTCCGTCAGTTTATATATGTCTGTTTTGGTACCAGTACCATGCTGTTTTGGTTACTGTAGCCTTGTAGTATAGTTTGAAGTCAACTATTTGAAGTCAGCAGAGCCTCTAGCTCCGTTCTTTTTGCTTAAGATTGTCATGGCTATACAGGTTCTTTTTTTGGTTCCATAAAAAATTTAAAGTAGTTTTTTTCTAATATTGTGTAGAATGTCAATGGTATTTTGAATTGAAAATGAATGGCCATTTTCACAATATGGATTCTGCCTATTCATGAGGATGGAATCCTTTTCCTTTTGTTTGTGTCCTCTCTTATTTCCTTGAGCAGTGGTATCCAGTTTTCTGGACAATATTTATCGAAGACAGTAGCGTTTCCCTCATGTATGTTATTGAAAACCTTAACAAAAATCAATTGGCTATAAATGTGTGGATTTATTTCTGGGCTCTCTGATGTCTTCCATTTGATGGTGTGTCTGTTTTTGTGCCAATGCCATGCTGTTTTTATTACTATAGCTTTGCTTATACTTTGAAGTCAGATAGTGACATGACTACATCTCTGTTCTTTTTGATCAGGATTGTTTTGGCTATTCAGAGTAGTTTGTAATTTTATATGAATTCTAGAATTTTTTCTATTTCTGAGAAAAATGTCATTTTTATATTAATAGGAATTACATTGAATCTGTAGATCACATTAGGTACTCTGAACATTTTAACAAGAATAATTATTATAATTTATGAACAACAGTTATTTTACCATTGATGTGTCTTCTTTCACATCATTTATCAAAGTTTTATAGTTTTCAGTGTAGAGATCAATCACTTCTTTTGTTAAATTTATTATTTTATTTGCTTATTTGTTTTGTAGTTATGATAAATGGGATTGTTTTCTCGAGTAGTTTTTCAGATACTTTGCTGTGAATGTATAGAAACCCTGCTGATTTTTGTATGTTGATTTTGTATTTGGTAACTACTGAATTTGTTTATTGGTTCTAAAAGGTTTTCTCTTTCTTTTCTTTTTTTTTTTTTTTTGATAGAGTATTTATGGTACTCTTTATATAACATTGTGTTGTTTACAACAAAAGCAATTTAATTTCTTCCTTTCCTGTTTGGATGCCTTTTATTTATATTTCTCTTGCAAAATTGCTCTAGATAGACCATCTAGTAATAATGTTGAATAGAAGTGATAAATATGGGCATCCTTATTTTGTTCCTGATCTTGGAGAAAAAGCTTTCAGCGTTTACTCATTCAGTATGATGTTAGCTGTGAGTTTGCTGTATATAACATTTATTATGTTTAGGTACATATTTTCTACACCCAATGTTTGACAGTTTTTATTATAAAGGGATGTTGAATTTTGTCAAATGCCTTTTCTGCATCTGTTAAGATGATCACATGTTTTTGTCTTTGATTCTCTTAACATGATTTATTGTGTTTACTGATTTGCATATTTTGAATCATCCCTGTATCTTTGGGATGACTCCCACTGATCATGCTGAATACTTTTTTAATGTGCTATCAAGTTTTATTTGCTAATACTTTGTCAAAGATTTTTGTGTTTTTGATCATCATAGATATTGGTCTGCAGTTTTCTTTTTATGTTGTGAGTTGAGTCTGGTTTTGATATCAGGTAATGCTGGCCTCACGAATGAGTTTGGAAATATTCTCTCCTCAATTTTCTGAAATAGTTTGAAAATAATTGGTGTTAGTGTTTTATTTAAATGTTTGGAAAAATTCATCAGTGAAGCTAACAGTTCCTAAGCTATGCTTTGATGAGAGGCTTATTACTGATTTAATCTCATTTCTCATTATTGATTGGTTCAGATGATTTATTTCTTGATAATTCAATTTTGGTAGGTTGTATATGCTCAAGAACATTTCCATTTCTTCTACGTTATATGATTTGTTGGTATATAATCGCTTATAATAGTATGTTATGTTTCTTTGTATTTTTGTGCTATCAGTTAAAATAATGCAGGATTTTTTTTTTTATTCTCCTCTGCTAGTCAGAGACCTCTGCAGCTGGTGACATCACTTCCCAGGGCTTTGCTTCTCTCTGGGATCACTGTGAAAGGACCCTGCACCCTCGGCCCAGTGGGGCTGCACTTGGCTTGCATGCTGTCCTGGATCTTGTACTCATCATGATATCCATGCTCAGCTTGTGGCTGGACCAGTGTCTGGATAAGGGGAATGCGGTGGTGCCTGAACAACTTTTAGACACCAGCAACCCCAAAGCTACAAAGAATTGTTACAGCATGTCACAGCCCTGGCTTGGGGATCTCCTAGGTCTGGGATCCCACAAGAGATGCAGCTTTTCTCTAGGCATTTGGGGTGTGGCAGGTTTCAGCCCATTTGTATTACAACTCTTTCAGTCTCACCACCCTGCTTTGGCCTATGTTGCCTGGGTTGGCCCAGCCCTGCTGCTACTTCCTGTTGCATGAGGCAGCCACTTGACACCGGCAGAAGGTGTGAGGTTATCGTGCTACAGCTCTGGATAGGGAATCCTGAAGTCTTCTCCCCACTCCCCCAGAAGCATTGCCACTCTTCAATTGTGCTTTCCAGGGGCATGTCACTGCCTTCAGTTTGGTGAGCTGGCCAGAAATGCATTACAGTTCATTTTATTCCTGCTGTTCAGTAGGTCCGGAGTTCTTGTCCTGTGTCCAAGAAGAATGAGGTTATGTGGACAACTGGAGGATGAGCAAAATGGATGAGAGCTTTATCAAGTATCAGAACAGCTCTCAGGAGACCCAAAGTGGGCAACTCCTTTCTGCAGGCAGGTTGTCCCAATGAGTGTGGCTCTCAGAGAAGGAGAGACCCAGAGTGGGAAGCTCCTATCCACAGACAAATCATCCCATCAAGTGTGGCTTTCAGTGGAGAGGAGACCTTAATTGGGTAGCTCCTATCTGCATGCAGATTATATTATAAAGTCTCCATAGTGTTTGCATTGGGCATTGCAATATTAATATTTGACTTCTAATAGTTTTCTGGTATCAACATTTTACCATTTTAAATAAAATATATATAATATGGAGACCCTGATGCCATTTAGGTTATTTTTCATTTTCCAGTTTTAACCATCATGTGTTTGGTAATCAGTGTTACAAATTATGTTTTGATCATCCCCTATGATTGATAAAGCTTATGAGAAAAGGTTAATCTATTATATTAACCATATTTTATCTCTTTCTGTTGTTTCTTCTTTCATCCTGATGCTCCAAGATACATTCTTTTATTATCAACATTTATGTTTGAATAAATTACTTTAACCAATCTTTAAAGGTACTTATGTTTGTGATTTTTTTTAAAGCTTTTCTTCATCTGAGAATGTCTTGATTTTTCATAAAGTCCAAAAGATTAAATCTGGCAGTTACAGACGTTGTAGGGAGTAGTTCTTTTTTAATTTTAAGTGCAAGAAAAGTGCTTCCTTCATGCTTTCATGTTTTTAGATGAGAATTCTGCTATCATTGCTACTGGTGTTTCCCTTAGGTATTTCATCTTTTTACTCTGACTGTTGGCAGAATATTTTATCTTTAATTCTTAATAGTTTACCTATGATGTGTTTGGTTGTAAATATCTTTATATTTATCACATCTAAAATTTGTTCAACTTCTTGACCTATGGTTTTATGTCTTGCAAAATTGAGAAATTTTTAGCCATTATTTCTTGGAGTACCTTTTCTTTTCATTTCTTTTTTGTCTTTTCCTTTTGGAAATACAATTATATGAATGTTAACTCTTTCATATTGTCTTACAGGTTATTGAGGTCTAATTCTATAATTATGTCCTTTAAAGTCACTAATGCTTTCCTGTGTCATGTCTACTTTACTACTGAATTCAGTAACAATTTTTCCTGATCAGCAAAAATTTGATAAAGTTTTTATTTTAATTGTTATTGTTGTGGTTTTTAGTTTTATAATATTCACTTTGTAAAGAGTCTGTTTTTTTCCACACATTTTATTTGCTTTAAATAACTTTTATGACAGTTTCCTTGAAATTATTTTCATGTAATTCTAATATGTTTATCTTAGTGTTTGCATCAGTTGATTGTCATTTCTCATTCAAATTGTGATTCTTCTAGTTCCTGGTATGATGGATGATAGATTTTGTATATGAGGTGAAGGAGTTTTCCCATGGCCAGGTAACTCTTGGTGAATCTCTGACCAAGGATATAAGGGATTCACCAAGAATCGCCCATGATGTTCCGGTGTCTTTGAGTGTGGGTTTCAGCCAGTGGGACAATAGGCTTCCCAGATGGGACACTTAAGCTGGTTGTGTCATTTTGCATTTTACTTGACCCACTTACTGTAGTCAACTCCCTTTTTCTAGTTCTCCCCACCAGTTTTGGTGTCTCTGAGGACAGAATCTTAGGCCCATGGATATGAAGAGACTTCCTGTATCGGGCCAACTGCTATAGCTGGTTCTCTCTTGCAATCTTTGCCTAGCCACCTCAACTCTCTTGGTAGAAAAGGATAGCCTCAGGCCCAGCAGAGGATAGGAATGCCTCTTTGTCTGCTTATTTTTGGCAAGGCTTCCAATGATTTCTCTTACATGTTGTAAGGCTCATCTGATATTGTTTAAGGGCTTTCCTTAATTTAGGGCAAAAATAATCATATCTGGACTTTCTTCTCTTGCTAGATGGGAGGTCAGTAAATGCTAGGCATGAGAAGTCATCTTCTATTCATTGGGGTGGGGGGTGTACTACAATCTGCTGCTATACTGTTCCTCCAGTGCTGACGTCCCAAACTAGCTTTCCTTCCTTTATCATGTGTCAAGATTGTTAATTCTTACACAATTTTCAAAGTTTATACATGTATATAATGGAAAAGAGCAGAGAAAATGGTTGTATGTCATCTTCTCTGGACCAGAAGCCCCTTGTGTAATTTTCCTGAAAATGTAAATATGAAGGTTTGTAATCATTGTATTGAATTACAATCTTCATGTAGAACTTACAAATCTAAATATTTATGAAAATCCTCTTAGTGATTCTGATTAGGAGATAAGCAAACTGTACACATAAACTGCAAGGTTTAACACTCATAACTACTAAACATGGCATGATTAATTTAATCTAAATCAGTTAACTGTTATTTGCATTTTAATAAATATTTGGCTTACATGTGTGCTTTGCAGTGTGTACCATATATTTTGAAGGAAAGAAATTTACCAGTAGTAATTATGTTATTCTCAGCGATTTATTAAATCTTTAGAATTAGCTATTTCTAAATGTATCCCTATGAATTTGAAAACAAATAAGGATTGGTAATAAGATGTTTCTCTGAGGTTAGTTTCACTAAATTATGGCTGAAAAAGAGAAACGAATGATCAATATTCAGGTTTAAATTATAAACAGAAAAGATTTGATATTTAACCATTTTTTTATATACTAATGTGAGGATATTCTCTCTTGACTGTGGATGGTAAATTGACTTGCATGTGGTAGAGATAATACTATGTAAGCTTTCTCCATAAGAAATTTCTGTGGTCTAATCTGGTGAGTTGAAGCTAAGTTTAAGATACTAAAATAAAGATTGAAACATATCTCAACATACTTTGTCCTTGATTAATAACAATTCTAGGTTTTATGATTACTCTGAAAGAATTCAAGATTTTACTTATTATAATTGTGCTTTTATTCCACTTGCTTCTCCATTTCATTGTGAATAAAAGAAAAATCAATTCCTTTTTTTTTCTCAACAAAAGAATCTCTTGTAAGAAGTAGAAATGATTGCCCTCTTAAAAAATGAAAAGAAAAAAATAAGGGTTTCAATTCAAAAAAGAAATAACAACTTGCTTATTACCTTTTATTCTCTTCCTCAGTATGGTTTTCTTAATTGGAGAGACCTAGAATCACAGCATAGAAATTCAGAGGCTGGCACCCCATTTCTCATCTCTATCAATTTTCTGTTCTATTCAAAGTGATAACAGCTAGTACATTTGCATTAATAAAACCTACTTCTTATAAAATAATAGATCATTCTTCTTTTCCCCTCCACCCAAAAAAGTTTCAGTCAATGGATGTTGTAGAGCAAAAAACCACATTTTTAGAATAAAAAATATATTAAATAAGCACATTCTGGCAATGAAGTTTAATTTTTTAAAAAATAGTAAAGTCAAAATAAAACAGACAATTATGATGTTTAATAAATTACTGGATCTTTATATAGAAAACACTAAAGCATTTATATTGAACATGTAAAGAGGATTGAAAGAAATTGCAAACATTGAGCATGGCTGTATGACAAAAAAAAAAAAAGCTAACTCTTTTCTAGCTTGAGATGTCTCGCAAATTGTTCTCAAACATTAGCATAACCACATAATGTATCCTTATCCTCTCAAATTCATATATTCCTCACATGAATTTTATGGATACAATTTCTTTCATAATTACTATCCTATTTGACAATTCTTAACAACAGGTTTTCAATGTATTTTTTTCTCTCCGTCACATCTGAATGCTACATCACATATAGTATTTCAATCTTTAGATGAGAAGTCAGAGACCAAGAACTGAACATTCTGAGAAAATCTTGACATTACACTCATCCTCCTCCCCACTTACAGTTTCACACATATAATACAGCTCCTGCTGATTCAAATTGAAGAGGACAAATGTGAGCAAAGAGGAAACAAGTCCCTATATTCTTTGAAAATGCTGATCATTTTTAAAGGATCTAGTTTTGACTTGATTCAAATAATTTTGTGTTTTTGTGTCTTAGAGGAAGGCAAATTCTTTCTAAGTTTCCATTTACTTTAACATTACACATGCAGACACACACACGCATACTCTCTCTCTCTCTCTCATACTCATTCACACTCCTAAACATACCCTTTTTATAATCCCTTGGTTGGATTTGGCTATTGAGATTTTAGGACTGATTAAACATAGTTTAAAGATGGAAAGAAACAACTACCTCATAAAAATGTTTATAGGGCTAAAGCAACTTCTGCAGAGCTACTTCTAAAGAACTGTGTCAAATATGAAACCTGCTCAATTCTTTTTCTTCATTTGTTGTTTCAACACATATTTATTAAGAGCTTTTTAGACACCAGACATTGTTCTGTTCACTAATGATAACATGGTGACAACAATAAAAATAACAACAAAAGACATGAAAACCAAGCAAATCATAACTCTGTAGATCTTCCTTTATAAAATCTTTAAATTGGCTGAGGATGGATACATTAAATATTAATGCCCTAAATATAGAAAATTATCACTCTCATAAGTGCTAAAAGTACACATAGTAATTTGACCAATCCTGAGAAGTCAGGAAAATCTTCTATGATAAAAGTGATACTTTATTTAGATTGAACAAATAAATAGAATTAACTAATTTGGGAGTATAGAAAAAAATATGTTTCTGAATATTTAGGTCTTATGAACTAATTTTAATAAAGTTATATTACTAAGATAAAATGAAGCATGAGAATGAAATTCACTATTTGAAGTCCACTATCAGAATATAGCAGTGTAAAGAGCTCCACAGAATCATTTCCCCCCAAAAATTATAACTGGTGAAAATATTAAAATACATATGGTCAGATGCCACATTATGATGTTTTTGGTCAATGATGAACTGCATATACCACCATGGTGCCATAAGATTATAATGGAGCTGAGAAATTCCTATTGCCTAGTGATATCATAGCCCTTGTAATATTGTAGAACAATGGATTACTCATAGGTTTGTGATAATGCTGACATAAACCTTCTGTGCTACCAGTCCTATGAAAATCTAGCACCTATAATTATGTACATTATATAATACTTGATAATGATGATAAACTACAAGGTTACTGGTTTCTGTATTTGCTATAATTTTAAACATTTGTTTTAATGTTTGTTATTGAATAGTTGTACATATTTTTGGTGTACATGTGCTATTTTGTACGTGTACATATAATTATAAAGATCAAACAAGAGCAATTGAGCCATCCTTTCCCCCCAACATTCACATCTTTTTTATACTGGGAACATTCCATTTTCTTTCCTTCATCAATTCTGAACTACACAAATTATTAGGAACCGGAGTTGTCCTAATTAACTACCAAACATTAGTTCTTATTCCTTCTATCTACCTGAATTTTTGTACCCAGTAACCAAATTGTCTTCTCACCCTCTCCCTTGTATCTTTCTCAACTCTGGTAACCATCAATTAACTTTCTACCTCCATGAGATCTACTTTTTCAGCACCCACATTGATATGGTTTGGCCGTGTCCCCACTCAAATCTCACTTTGAATTGTAACTGCCACAATTCCCAAGTGTCATGGGAGGAACCCAGTGGGAGGTGATAGAATCATGGGGGCAGGTCTTTCCTGTGATATTCTCGTGATAGTGAATATGTCTCAAGAAATCCGATGGTTTTAAAAATGAGAGTTTCCCAGCACAAGCTCTCTTTGCCTGCTGCCATCCATGTAAGACATGACTTGCCTTTCACCTTCCACCATGATTGTGAGGCCTCCCCAGCCACATGGAACTGTAAGTCCATTCAATCTTTTTTTTTTTTTTTAGTAAATTGCCCAGTCTCTGGTAGGTCTTTATCAGTAGGATGAAAATAAACTAATACAGTAAGTTAGTATAAGTAGAGTGGGGGTGTGGCTAAAAAGATACCCAAAAATATGGAAGTGACTTTGGAATTGGGTAACAGACACAGGTTGGAACAACTTGGAGGGTGCATAAGAAGACAGGGAAATGAAGGAAATTTTGAAACTCCCTAGAGACTTTTTGAATGGCTTTTACCAACATGCTGATAATGATATGGACAATGAAATCCAGGCTGAGGTGGTCTCGGATGGAGATGAGGAACTTTTGGGGAACTGGAGCAAAGGTAACTTATGTTTTAGCAAAAAGAATGGAAGCATTTGACCCCTGCCCTAGAGAACTTTGGAACTTTGAACTGGAGAGAGATGATTTAAAGTATCTGGTGGAAGCAATTTCTAAGCAGCAAAGTATTCAAGAGCTGACTTGGGTGCTGTTAAAGGCATTGAGTTTCAAAAGGGAAACAAAACATAAAAGTTTGAAAAATTTGCAGCCTGACAATGCAATAGAAAAGAAAATAGCATTTTCTGAAGAGAAATTCAAATCAGCTGCAGAAATTTGCATAAGCAATGAGGAGCTGAATGTTGATCACCAAGACAATAGAGAAAATGTCTCCAGGGCATGTCAGAGGTCTTCACGGCAGGCCTAGGGGGAAAAATGTGGTCAGGGTCCTCATGTTGTGTGCAGCCTAGGGACTGGGTGCCCTGTATCCCGGCTGCTCCAGCCATGGCAGAAAGGGGCCAATCTCAGGCTTTGGCCATGGCTTTAGAAGGTGCAAGCCTCAAGCCTTGGCAGCTTCTACATGGTGTTGAGCCTGTGAGTACACAGAAATCAAGAACTGAGGTTTGGAAACCTCTGCCTAGATTTCAGAAGATGTATGGAAATGCCTGGATACCAGACAAAAGCTTGCTATAGGTGTGGGGAGTCCTCATGGAGAACCTCTGCTAGGGCGGTGCAGAAGGAAGATGTGAGGAGCCCTCACACAGAGTCCCTACTTGGGCACTACCTAGTGGAGCTGTGAGAAGAGGGTCACTGTCCTTCAGACCCAAGAATGGTAGATCCACTGATATCTTGCACCATGTGCCTGAAAAAGCCACAGACACTCAACTGTATCCTGCAAAGCCACATGGGCAGAGCTGCCCAAGACTATGGGAACCTACCTCTTGCATCAGCATGACCTAGATGTGAGACATTTAGTCAAGGAGATCATTTTGGTGCTTTAAGATTTGACTGCCTTGCTGGATTTCAGACATGCATGGGGCCTGCAGCCCCTTTGTTTTGTCCCATCTCTCCCATTTGTAATGGCTATATTTACCCAATGCCTGTACCCCTGCGGTATCTAGGAAGTAACTATCTTGCTTTTGATTTTACAGTCTCATAGGCAGAAGGGACTTGCTTTGTCTCAGATGAGACTTTGGATTACGGACTTTTGAGTCAATGCTGAAATGAGTTAAGACTTTGGGGGATTGTTGAGAAGGCATGATGGGTTTTGAAATGTGAAGACATGAGATTTGGGAGGGGGTCAAAGGTGAAATGACATCATTTGGCTGTGTTCCCACCCAAATCTCATCTTAAATTGTATCTCCCAGAATTCCCACATGTTATGAGAGTAACCTGGTGGGAGGTGATTAAATCATGGAGCAGGTCTTTCTCTTGGTGTTCTTCTGATAGTGAATAAGTCTCATGAGATCTGATGGTTTTAAAAATGGGAGTTTCTTTGCATGAGATCTCTTTGCCTGTTGCCACCTATGTTTTATGTGACTTGCCTTTCACTTCCACCGTGACTGTGAAGCCTCCCCAACCACATGGAACTGTAAGTCCATTAAACCTTTTTCGTTCTTTCTTTCTTTTTTTTTTTTTGTAAATTGGCCATGTCTTTATGGTATGGGTATATCTTTATCAGCTGTGTGAAATTGAACTATTACACACATAATTGAGAATATGCAATACCTGCCTTCTTCTGCCTGGCTTATTTCAGTTAACATAATGACCTCCAGTTTCATCTATGTTTCTGGAAATGACAAGATTTTATTCTTTTTTAGAATTAATAATACTCCTTTGTGTATATGTAACACATTTTTGTTATCCTTTCACCCATTGAACATATAGGTTGACTCTATATATTTGCTATTGTGAATAGTGCTGCAATAAACATGAGAGTGCAGATATCTATTTGAATTGCTGATTTCTTTTTCTTTGGCTATATACCAAGTAGTGGGATTACTAGAACAAATGGTAGTTTTAAATTTTTTCAGGGACCTGCTTACTGTTTTTCATATTGGCTATATTAATTTACATTCCCATCAACAGTGTATGAGCATTCTCCTTTTGCCATAACCTCACTAGCATATGTTATTTTTTTTCTTTGATAAAAGTAATTTTGACAGTGATGGGATAATATTTTATTGTGGTTTTGATTTGCATTTTCCTGATGATTTGTGATGTTGAACTTTTTAAAATATACTTCTTGGCCATTTGCATGTCTTCTTTGAGAAATATCTATTGAAATATTTTACCATTTAACAGTTCAGATTATTTGTTTTTTGCTGTTGGGTTGTTGGAGATCCTTCTGTATTGTGGTTATTAATCCCTTTTAAGTTGGATAGTTTGCAAATATTTTCTCTCATTCTGTAGATTATCTCTTCATTTTGTTGTTAGTTTCCTTTGATTTGTAGCATTTTAGCTTGATGTCATCCTTTTTGTCTATTTGTATTTTTATTGCCTGCCCTTTTGTGGTCTTGCCCCAAAAGTCTTTATGCAGCCCAGTATTCTGAAGCATTTTCCTAATGCTTTATTTTAGCAGTTTAAAGTTTCATGTATTACATTTAATACATTTTGATTTAATATTTGTACATGATGAGATTTATGGCTCTAGCTTAATCCTTCTGTATATCGTTATCCAGTTTTCCCAGCATCATTTACTGAGGAAATTGTTCTTTCCCAGTGTATTTTCTTCACCTGTGCTAAAAATGAATTGGCTGTAAGTGTGTGGATTTATTTCTGTATTCTCCATTATGTTCCGTTGGTCTATGTGTCTTTTTTATAGTAGCGTCATTTTTTTTTTTTTTGGTTACTATGGATTTCTTATATATTCTGAAGTCAGGTAGTTTGATGCCTCCAGCTTTCTCTCTCTGCCTCATGACTGCTTTGGCTATTTAGAGTTTTTTGTTTGTTTTGTTTTTTTTTTTGTTTGTTCGTTTGTTTTGTTTTGTTTTGATGGCGCCTCACTCTGTCGCCAGGCTGGAGTGCAGTGGCGCAATCTTGGCTCACTGCAACCTCTGCCTCTTGGGTTCAAGGGAATCTTTTGCCTCAGCCTCTTGAGTAGCTGGGATTGCAGGCATGTGCCAACATGCCTGGTTAATTTTTGTATTTTTAGTAGAGACTGGGTTTCACCACGTTGGCAAGGATGGTCTCAATCTCTTGACCTTGTGATCCGCCTGCCTTGGCCTCCCAAAGTGCTGGGATTATAGGTGTGAGCCACCTCACCCGGTCTCAGGGTTTTTGTCTTTTTTTAATGGTTCCAGACAAATTTTAGTATTTTTTTCTAATTTTGAAATAATATCAATTGTGTTTTTGTAGAGATTGCATTGAATGTATAGATTGCTTGACTGGTCCCAGACAAATTTTAGGATTTTTTTCTAATTTGGAAATAATGTCAGTTGCATTTTTGCAGAGATTGCATTGAATCTATAGATTGCTGTGATTGGTTCCAGACAAATTTAAGGATGTTTTTCCAATTTTGAAATACTGTTAATTGTGTTTTTGTAGAGATTGCATTGAATCTATAAATTGCTATGATTAGAACTGACATTTTAATTATATTCTTTCTTTTCTTTCTTTCTTTCTTTTTATATTTATTTATTTATTGACACAGTTTTACTCTGTCACCCAGGCTGGAGTGCAGTGGCTCAATCACAGCTCACTGCAACCTCCACCTCCCAGGTTCAAGCAATTCTTGTACCTCAGTCTCACAAGTAGCTGGATTACAGGAGTGCACCACCACCCCAGGCTAATTTTTGTATTATTAGTAGAGGTGGGGTTTTGCCATATTGGCTATGCTGGTCTTGAACTCCTGACCTCAAATGATCCACCTGCCACAGCCTCCCAAAGTGCTAGGATTGCAGGTGTGGGCCACCACACCAGACCTTAATTACATTAATTCTTCTAAACCATCAGCATGAGCTATCTATCCATTTTTTTGTATCCTTTTCCATTTTTTTCATCTCTGTCTAATGGTTTTCTTATGTAGATCTTTCACTTCTTTGGTTAAATTTATTATTTTATATATATATATATATATATATATATATATATATATATATGTATACACACACACACACACACACACACATATATATGGGATATGGCTATTGTAAATGGAATTGCTTTATTGATTTCTTTTTCAGATGTAAATGCCACTAGTTTTTGTATGTTGACTTTGTATCCTGCAACTTCACTGGATTTGTTTTTTATTCTAATAATTTCTTTGGTAGTGTTTTTTTTTGTTTGTTTTTTTGTTTTTTTGGTTTTTTTTTTAATCGTTTTTCAAAATATAATGGTATGGTATGTCTTCTGTGAACAAGAATAATTTAACTTCTTCCTTCCCAATTTGGATGCCCTTTATTTCTTTATCTTGCCTAATTGCTCTAGATAGGACATTCCAGTAATATATTAAATAAAAATTGTGAGAGTAGACATCTTTGTCTTCTTCTAGATCTTAAAATTTTCAGTTATATTTCTATGTGGTATAATGTTAGCCTTGGTTTTTTCAACTGTGAGCCTGAACAATTACCCCCTTCAAATTTTTAATTAAGTTAGACTATGGAGCAACTTATACCCCAGGTCATAACAGTAAATTAATTAGTTATCAATTAGCAAAGCCCAAGAGTTGGTATAATACCAGCAGAGCCAACAGAGGACAAGATTATATTCTCAAATATACATATATTGGGAGTATCAGGAGAAGAAGAGAGAAAATAAGAAGCAGAAAACTTATTCCAGGAAATAATGGCTGAAAAATCCACAAATTTAGTGAAAAATTTTCATTAACACATCCAAGAAGCTCAACAAATTCTCAGGAAGAGGAACATAAATACAAAATGTTCCAAGCAAACACATCAAAGTAAAAATGTTGAAAACCGAAGTAAAAAAAAAAAAAAACTCTCAAAAGCAGTAAGAAAAAAAATGATTTCTCATATAAAAAGGAACTCCAATCAATTTAGAATAGGAGAAGTTAGAAGATAGTGAAAGGGCATATGGAAAGTACTAAAAATAAGCCCCCCATCACAACAAAAAACAACTATGAAACAAGAATCTTAAATCCTGCAATGGTATATTTTAAAATGAAGGTAAAATACACTTATAGATAAACAAACCCTAAAAAAATTCATTGCTAGTAGAACTTCCTTGCAAGATATACTAAGGAAAGTTATTTTGGGTTAAAGCAAGTGATATAAGACAATAATTGAAATCCACATGTGCAAACAGTGAGCACTGGTAAATATGGTTATGTAATGACTAATGAACGTGTATGTGCATATTTATTCTCCTTTCTTTTCTCAATTCATTTTAAAGCATTTTTAATCATCAATATCTATATAGTTATATTGTTGGGACTGTAATATATGCTAATATAATATGTTTGGCATAAGAGCTCAATAGTTGTGGGTAGGAGCAGAGATCTATTGAAATGAAAAAAAAAATAAACATCACTTGGGAAACCAAATTAATATAACTAAGTGAAGAGAATTAGAAAGGGTAAATAAGAATGTTAATATATCAAATCCTGTAAGTTTACAGTTATTCTTTCCTTCCTTACTTTCTTAAAAAGATACTAAATTATAGATAGTAACAGTTAAAGTGATTTATTGTTGGGTTTGTAACACTTATAGATACAATATGTATAATACTGATAGTTCAAAAAGGGGAGAGAGGAAAATAACATTTCTATATCTCTCTAAAATTTATGTTAATGGAAATCAGAATCGGAATATAAGATGTATCTATGGAAAGCCCTAGAGAAGTCACTAACACCATAGCTAAATAACAAGAACAAAAATATGACAAAAAGTTTAGTAACAGAATAAATATGTTACACTAGAATTTATTTGTTTAATGAAAAAGAAAGTAATAATGGAGAAACAGAGGAACAAGAAAGACATGAGACATAGAGGAAAGTAAAATAAAATTAGTAAATTCAATGGTAATGATAAAATCAAATGTGAAACAACTAAAAAATTAAGTCAAAAAGCAGAGATCGTCAGACTAGAGAAAAAAAATTCCACTTTATGCCATCTATGGGCAATACACTTTAAATTTAAAGATAAAATGTGTTCAAAGTAAGATAATGAAAAAAATATCATTCATCCAGCAAACACAAGAAAGTTACAATGACTATATTGTGTCACACAATATTTACTTTAAAACAAAGTTGATGGAGATCAAAAGAGACATTATATAATAATAAAAAAATTATCCAGTGGAAGCATGCAACAATTATACACATATATGCAGCTAACAACAGACCCCAAAATTACATAAAGGAAAAACTGGCCGAACTGAAGTAACAGACAACTCAACAATAGTTGCTGGGGATTTTGATACCCCTTTTTCAATAATGGATGAAACAAACAGGCAGAAGATCAATAAGAAAATTGAACACTTTACTATTAGTATAAATCAATTAGATGTAATAACATCTATAGAATACTCCACCTAAAAACAGCAGAATATACCATCTTCACAAGTGCACATGGAACATTCTTCAAGATACTGAATATGATAGACCATAAATTAGTTCTCTACATTTTAAAGGATTGCAATCACACAAAGTATGCTTTCTAGTCACCATATAATAAAATTATAAATCAATAAAAATAATAAATTCACAAATATGTGAAAATTAAACTATTCTAAGTACCAAATGGATCAAAGGACAAAACACAATGGAGATTAGAAAAATTATTTGAGATAAATGAAAATGAGGACAACAACATTCCAAAACTTCTGAGTTGTAGAGCAATACTCCAAGAGAAATGTAGAGCTGTAAATATCATATTAATAAAGAAGAAAGATCTCAAGTATGTAAACACATTAGAAAAGAGCAAAAAACTAAATCCAAAGCAATTAGAAGAAAGTCACTAATAAATATGAGAGGGGAAATTAATAAACTAGATGAATGAAAATAGAAAAAAAGAATTAACAAAACAATTGAAGAACAAGGTATTTTTCTTTAAAAAGATCAACAAATTTGACAATAGCTAAACTGACCAATAAAAAAGAGGAAATACTCAAATTACTAAATTTGAGAATAAAAGAGGAGACATCACTACTTACCTCACAAAAATAAAAATAATTTTAAGGGTATATTACAGCCAATCGTATGCTATTTATTTGATTACTTAGATAAACACAGTTATAGAAAGACTCAAAGTATCAAAATACTTAAGAAGTAGAAAATATGAATAGACCTATAGCAAATAAAGTGATTGAATTTGTAATTAAAACACTTCCCACAAAGGAAATTCACGAGTAGATGGCTTCACTAGAGAATGTCAACAAATGTTAAAGACAAATTAATATGGATTTGTCACAGTCTCTTCCAAAAAATAGAAGGGAAAGGTGAGTATCCCTACTCATTCTATGAGGCCAATTTTACCCTAATACTAAAACCAGATAAAGACAACATAAGAAAAGAAAACTACTGACTAATATTTCTTATGAACATAGATATAAAAATTATCAACAAAAGAGTAGCTAACCAAAATCAACAACATATAAAAATGACTATATATGATATCATTTGATCTCTCGCAGGAATGTAACATAGGTTCAACTAATGAAAATTAATATAGTATACCATATTAATAAAGAGGGAAAACTCGGTTTCTCAACGGACACAGAATAATAATTTGTTATAATTCAACACTGTTTCATGGTAAAAAATAAATTAAAAAAATCACCCTAGAAATAAAAGGGAGCATTCTCAACTTGATTAAAAACATTTATGAAAGATCCAGAAACAACACCATTAATGGTGAAAAAGATATGATTTTCCTCAAAAAAAAATTTTTTTAAGGCAAGAATGTTTTGCTTGACATTTCTGTTTGACATTATATTGGAATTTCTTCTCAGAGCAATTAGACAAGTAAAGAAAACAAAGGGCATCTGAATTGAAAAGAGACTAAAGCTATCTCTATTGACAGACGATATGTTCATATATAAAGAAAATCCAAAGAAATCCACTAAAAGCCTATTATATCTAATTTAATGAGTTTACCAAGGGTGTAGGATAGAAGATCAATATACAAGAATGCTACTTTATACACTAGTAATAAACAAACTCAAATGATATTAAGAAAAAAGATTCTATGTTAAAAAATGAAATAATAAACATAAGAAAATAAATACAAACAAAACATTCTTGAAGCAAGTTAAAGAACTAAAACAGAAAGACCATCTATATTTAGGGATCAGAAGATACCACTATGAAGAAGGCATACTTCCCAAATTTATTGATTAATCTTTATTAATTATCTATTTATCATTTATGCAACCCCAGCTGACTTCTTTGCAGAAATGGACAAGCTGCTTCTAGAATTCATATGGAAAGGCAAGGGATCCATAATCTTGAATGAATAGAACAAAATTGGAGGTTTTATACTTAATGATTTCAAAACTTACTATAAAGCTACAGTAATCAAGGCTGCATGGTACTGGCCAAAGTAGAGACATAAAGATCAATAGAAGAGAATGAAAGTCCAAAACACTTTTCTCACATGAAGAATCAATTGATTTTTGTTAAGGTTCCATGATAATTCAAACATGTTCAACTTCCTCAACTATCAAGAAATGCAGCTCAAAACTACAATGAGGTACCACATCATAATCGCTAGGATGATTGTAGTAAAACAAGTGCCGGTAAGGGTATAAAGACATTTGACCCCAAAATGGAAAATGGTGCAGCTAGTTTATAAAACTACATGGCAGTTCCTCAAACTAAGAATTACCATCTGTCCCAGTCATTCCAGTCCTAGGTGTATATGTATATACATATATTTTAATGAAAACATGTCCATGCAGAAGTGTGTATGTGGATGTTTACAGCAGCAGCATTTATACTAGCCCAAAGTTGAAATAATTCACATTTCTATGATCTGATATTGGATAAGTAAAATATTATATACCCACACAATGACAAGTTATTCTACCACAAAAACATGAACTATCAAAATATGCTTCAACATAGATAAACCTTGAAAGCATTCTGCTCATTGCAAGAAGCCAACAGAAGACCACCCACTGAACTACTCATTTCATAAAATGATATGAAATATCCAGAATAAGCACATTCATAGAGATAGAGAGTAAGTTACTGATTGCCTAGGGCTCGGGAAGTTGGGAGGAAAATGGAGAGTACTGCAAGTGGATAGGGGATTTGTTTTGGGGGGTGATTAAAATGTTCTAAAATCAATTGTGGTAATGCTTGAACAAGCTGTGAATATATTAAAAATGATGGATATATATACTCTAAATCGATAAATTGTACAGTATTTAAAACATATCTTAACATACAGTTATTAAAAATTACAACTACTTGGAGAACTTGAGAGAGATTTTCTTATCTCAGGAGGTATGTGTTTAATTTTTAAAGATGGTACTGAAGCCTAAGTACTGGAAGATCTTTTCCCCCCGCTGGAGACACTCAGATTGTCTTTTCCCTAGAGATATGTATTTAAATACCAAAGTAGTAGGGTAAGGTCTTTCAGTACTTTCTCCAAGTAGATCTGAGGGACTGTGTTAAGGAAAACCAAGTCCAAAACAGGCGTGCTTTCAAAGGCAAGAGCTTCCCAGCCATGCCTCCATCCACCTCCCCATCCGGGAACCTAGAGTTCTTTGACTTTCCGCTTGTGAGCGAGGTAAAATTCCAGGTGTGCCCCTTTGTTTAAAAAGCCCTCAGAAAGCTCTGGGAGGAAGGGGCTCTGTTGTGAATTGGACAGTCCAATATCAGAGTTGAAGATCAGTCACTCCAGAGGAAGTTTAAAAGAACTCCTGTCATTGGATGAGAACATGAATGCGGTGGGAAGAACTCCAAGATTAAAGTCCCACTGCCCCTTACCTGTGCAGACTCCTTCTCCGGATCCCCTCTCATGGCAACGTGAGAGCTGTCTCTCCCTCTCTACTTGTGCGGATATCCTCTCTGGATTCCCCTCCCACGGCAGCATAAGAGCTCTCTCTACTTCTCTTTCTCTTTCTCTGGCTAATAAATCACTGTCTGCTAAACTCTTTGGGTTCAATATTTACTTGAACGGTAAGCTCATTGGGCCTCCAGCACCCCTTCCTCATTCTTGGGGCAAAGGGAGCCCAAGAACCTCGGGCGCATCCAATCGGGGAGAATGCTGAGCCCCTACACGTCCCACGACCCAGTTACAGACCCTCTCCTAAGGCAAGGAAAGGTTTTTCTTTCAATCTCTCTCATTTTCTTACTCTCACTCAAGGAGTGAATATAGGACATTTTTCTTTCTGGCTTTCATTGTGTAACTCTGGGAGGCAGCTGGGCATTGAGAAACCAACACTGCAAAGTTAGCCTGGGGGTTGATTGTACAAAACAATCAATGGTGACTGTGATGCTTAGTATTGAGTGTCAACTTGATTAGATTGAAGGATGCAAATATTGTTCCTGGGTGTGTTTGTGAGGGCTTTGTCAAAGGAGATTAACATTTGAGTCAGTGGGCTGGAAGAGGCAGACCCACTCACATTCTGGGTGGGCACTATCCAATTAGCTGCCAGAGAGGCTAGAATAAAGCAGGCACAAGAAAGTGGCAAGACTTAACTTGCTGAGTCTTCCGGCCTTCATCACTCTTCTGTGCTGGATGCTTCCTGCCTGCAACATTGAACGCCAAGTTCTTCAGCTTTTGGATTCTTGAACTTAACTAGTGATTTGCCAGGGGCTCTCAGGCCTTTGGCCACAGACTGAAGGCTGCCTGTCGGCTTTCGTACTTTTGAGGTTTTGGGATTCAGACTGACTTCCTTGCTCCTCAGCTTGCAGACAGCCTACTGTGGGACTTCACCTTGTGATTATGTGAGTCAATACTCCTTAATAAACTCCCCTTCATATATACATCTATCCTCTTATTCCTGTCCCTCTAGAGAATCCAGGCTAATACAGTGAGTATAGAAAAAAATCCATCACTGATTCAAAGACGTTGTGTGTGCATTTAGGACAGTATTACTAAAGATAAATGTTAGAAATATAATCATTAGTTATAGGACTTAGAAGAAGAGCAGAAATTCTAGCAAGTGGATAAACATAAACCAGGGATATCATTGCACTTAATTAGGTTTTAGAGAATTAATGCATCAGTCTGTGACGGACTTTGTAAGTCATTTTGAAGACTTTTTACTTTTCTCACCAAAATAATGAAAATGTAATAAAAAGATTTTAAAAAGGCAAATACTTTGTAAACTTTGCCTTCCAAAAAAAAAAAAAAAAAAGGTTATTATTTACCGTATGAAGAGAACCAATGGTGAAGATACAGGAAGAAGAATTACAAGACTTACAGTAGTTGACAAGAAGGAAGAGAAAAAAGAAAAGAAGAATTCACATTAAGAAGAACTAAAAATCCAAGAAGATAGCATTGCCACAACTTGATAATGTTTGAAATATGGCTGTTAAGTATAAGTGTGCCCTTCAGGATGACTTCTATTTTTCTGCTTTGTGCGACTGGATTGAGAGTTATATCAGTCATTAGTAAGAAATAGCAGAAAAAGACAAATTTTCAAACAATATATTGTAAATTTATGTGGAATTTGAGGATCTCTTAGCCTAGTCTGAAGCTCAGAAGAGAGGTCTCAGTTGCTGATTAACATTTGTGAGTCATCTTTATTGTTCTATGTAAGGAAGCTCTTGGGAAATTTTTATATGACAAGTTGAAGAAAACACCTAAAATGAAATAAACATTTATATCAGAAATCTAAAAGAATAAACTGACCAATTATTAACACTAAAGAAGAGCTCAGCAAGTTTACATAAAATTGTATAGCATTTTTCTAAACCAACAATAACAAAATAAAAATAAAACTAAATATGACTCCATTAAAAATAGCAACAAGAAACATGAAGTATATAGTAGTACATTAACAACGAATCTGAAAGGTCTCTGCCTTAGGCTGTTCGGGCTTCCATAAGAGACTATCATAAATTTGGTATTCTTATAAACCAAATAAATGTATTTCTCACAGTTCTGGAGGCTGGGAAGTCCATATCAAACAGCTGGCAAATTCAGCTGTCTGATGCGGATTAGTTTTCTAATTCATAGATGGCAGTTTATTGCTATATCCTCACATGGTGGAAGAGAAAGGAGCATCTCACTAGCTTCTTTTACAAAGGCACTAATCCCATTTGTAAGGGCTCCACCCCCAAGACCTAAACATCTCCCAAAAGTCCCATCCTAATAGCATCACAGTGGGGTTTAGAATTTCAACACATGAATTTTAAGAGGACACAAACATTCATGTTTTGGCAATCCTTTGAAGAAAACTTTAAACCTCTAGTCAAGGGCATTGAAAACAATCTAAAAATTAGAATATCTCCATGGTTTTTCAATATGACTAACTATTGTGACAATGTCAATTCTTCACAATTTCATTTAGAAAATTCTGCATATATACATGGGAAGGTAATATACAGTAGAAAGAGTCCTGTAATTCAATTGGGATAGGGCAGATTATTTAATAAATGGCATCGTGAAATCCGATTTACTATATGGAGATAAGTGAAGCTGGATATCTGCCTAAAACCACCTACAAGAATGTAACTCAACAGGATTAGGACTGTTAAAGGCATAGTGACTTAAGATTGGTTAAGGACTTCTTAAACAAAATTATAAAACCATGAAGCGTATGGCATAAAATGGGTAAACTCTATAACATGAAAGTTAAAGACATCTGTTGAATAGTTAAAACTCTGGACAGACATAACATACTAATGACAAAATGGGAGAAGGTATTTTTGCCAAACCTAAAACTAATATGGAATTAATATCAAGGAGAGCAAATACATAACACAATTCCTACAACTTCCATAGAAAAACTAAAACCCTAACTAAGAAAGTAGGCCAAAAAGTGTTGGAATAATAACAGATTTAGATTTCCAAAAGGCTTATTAATATAGAGAGAGATTATGAAACTCACCAGTAATCAGTTAAATACCCATTAAAAAAAATGTGATATCAGTTTACAATCATTCTACTGGCAAATATTAGATAACTAACACCAAAATTTGGATTAGAATGTTATAAAAAAATTTGGACATGAGAGTAGAAAATAATGTAGCCATTCTGGAGACCAATTTGGGGCTACTTATTTCTGTTTATTGCAGCGATACCCTATGACCCAACCACATCTTCTCCTAATGCCTATCACACACACACACTCTATTCACATAGGTATGTGGTGGAGGTGGACTTGTGTGAAAATGCCCATGTGACAACATTTGAGGTTTCCCAGCATTAGTGGAATCTGGAGGTCTTCACTGGGCTAATGAATAGGTAAAACGTGGAGTGCCCTGAGATTCATAGTTTCACAATACCATGAGAATACACTGGAGACATAGGAGGATAGAGAACTATGGAGCAATTAGAAGTCTAGGTCTAGACGTGCACATATCGTTATTAAAAATGTAGAAAATATACTTTTAATAAAGGAAAAATGACTAGAATCTATCAGTAGAAATAAAAAGCAGGCACATAAATCAACAGTGCACATTTTGCAACAACATATAAACAAAAGATGAACATTAAACACATTAATGGATGTATACACAGGAAGGAGGAAATGAGTGTGGAATTAAGATAAAGGAAATCGATAAATTAAGAAAGGGGCTCTTCAAGAACCAATGTCGATAATGTACCATGAAACAGAGTATGATTTAATCCAGCCTCTGCGGAAGGAATGGAGGGAGGGATGTGTAACACACACCCTGGAGACATTTCCCATGAAAATTTATGAATAACTTGTTCTGTTCCTTTAGGATTTTAATGCTGAAGTACATAATTTTGAAATTACATGTGAGGTTATGTGTGTATAAATATGTAGCACATTTTATTTTACATAGCATGATTTTTATATATTGCCTGCAATTTAAAAAATTTTGAATCGTATTCTCCCATTGGTGAACAATATGAGTCTCAGAAAGATTGAATGAGTTTTGCCTAATAAGGTATCTCATCTAGGAGAGGTAGAGCTAAGAATAAATCTAGGTCTTTCTTCTAGATCTTTGAATTATCCCTTGTTAGGAATTAGCAGTGAGGCTTTAATGTGTTACAGCTTCCATTTAACTTCAGGAAAGCATCTCTGGTGCTTTACTGGAAGGAAGCAAAAAGTGGAAACGTAAGGAGGAAATTCTGTCAAGGTATTGAGATCACTGCAAAAACTTTTTTAAGTAAATGTTTATTTGGTGTACGCAGAAATCCTCTAAGATGCCTTAGTCTGTCTATTCCCAGGGCCAGTTCTTCTCTAAGTTACCTGCTTTGTGATATAAAACCTAGCCTACTTAGCCAGGTTTTTTCATCTATAAGACAAAGGATGTTTAAGGAGGCAGGATACTCTGATCTGGAAATGCAGTATTTGCTATAATAAACAACAAATATTAACAGAAGAGTCATTTTTGAATAGCTGTTGTGCATTACAAACACAATGACCTCCTGGTTTGTTTTAGTTCCAATTATTCTTATTTGATGTGGCCTCAAATGCAATGTGAGCCTAGGAGAGAAGTGAAGCTGGTCTCCATGGCAATGTACGTCCATTATCCCACCAACATATGGCCAAATATTTTCAATTCTAAACATTAAGGGGAAACAGAGAACAATTGTTCTACTTATATTAATTTATTCATAACTTTAGTCACTCCATAAATATTTAGTAAACCCCTACTTCATGCTAGATACTGTGCTACTTGGGAAATACAATTACATGATTATTTCCATTATGGAATCTACAGTCTGTCATGAAAGACAAACAGCAATAAAATGTGAAAAAAAAATTTTTTTTGATAGAAGCACAAAGCACTATAGAGTACCAGTAGGAGAAACTAAATTGACAGACTTTTTAATATAATATTTTCCCTTTTTATTATGGAGAATTTTGAACATATATAAAAATTGGAAAGAATACAACATCCCATTCTAACCTCCATTCATTTCTATTTTTATTATTTTGAAGAAAATTACATATCAGACATGATGTAATTTTAAACATAAACATTTTAGCATATATTTGTAATACATAAGGTCATAAAATAAATCCACAACTATTTGTGTAACTCTGGAAAGATTTAGTAATGTTACAAATGTTCACATACTCTTAGATAGCTAGTGGCACTGGTCAATGAATAGGCTATAGATTTTTGAATTGACTGTGATCTAATAAACTTGCAGAATTAGTCTATATTTCTAAATATCTATAGCTACATCAAAAAGCAACTCATATTTTTATAGGTGCTTTATTACTTTGTTTACAAACTCATTGGTTAAGCATAATTTTGCCTTGTAGGAAATTATTGGGTTTAAATTTTCTATTATAAAAATAGTAATAAAATCACTTCTGGAGGAGAAAATCTTCAGCTGAAATTGTGAAATATATGTACACAAAGCATTATTTAATAATGAGAACATACAGTGAAATGTTCATATGATCTATTTTTTAATAAGATTAGAATTATTGGTAGCTTCTATCATGTTGCATGCCTTTACCTACTAAAGGGTACCATATTTTAAAAATAATGATAACTCATACCTAACTTTTTTTTTCTTTTTGAGGGGTGGGGATAGAGTCTCACTCTGTAGCCCAGGCTGGAGTGCAGTGATGGGATCTTGGCTCACTGCAGTCACTGCCTCATGGGTTTAAGCAATTCTCCTGCCTCAGTATCCCAAATAGCTAAGATTACAGGCACCTGCCACCATGCCTAGCTAATTTTTGTGTTTTTAATAGAGATGGGGTTTTGCCATGTTGGCCATGCTGGCCTTGAACTCAGGACCTCAGGTGATCCACCTGCCTTGGCCTCCCAAAGTGCTGGGATTACAGGTGTGAGCCACCATGCCCAGCAGTTATACCTAATTTTTATACAGAACTTGTCACTTGCTCTTCACCCGCTTGATATATGGGTGGTAGGTAGCACTGGTGCTAACCATAGTGGAGGATGCAATGCTCAGCTTTATCGAAAATGTTTTCAAGTCTCATAGATAATGTCAGTTTATCAAGAGCTGCTGAAAATATACCAGAAGACAAAAATCTCTAAAACTAAATTGGAGTAAAGTTATTTTTCCCATCTCTACTGATAATACTCCTGCTATCTGTCATGGCATTTCTGGTAAGAGCAGAAAATGTAAAGGACTGTGAAATATTACACTGATAAATGTGTTTATTATGTAACTATTGGTCAAATATATCCCTTGAAACATTCTGGAAGCATCATTAGCCCTAAATGGCAAGTATCATAATATTTGAAAAAATCCCCTATAAATCTATGAAATAAATTGGCATCTGTATTCTATGCTTATTTCAGTACAAGATTCAAAGGCTCTGGCTATTGAAATAGCAGTCCCAAAATTGAGAACAATAAAAATAACAGTAGAAAATTTTAAAAAGAAACAATTCACATTGTTCCCATCCTAACAAATCCAATCTCTCACCCTGTATGGATATTTTTATATAGCGATAATAATTTTATTTATAGCACATTATATTCTGCCTTTTGTTACTTATGTTGTAAATTGAAAGACTTCTCCTGATGAATCCAGCTCACACTGATGACATTTATTTTTTAATCTTTATCGCATATTTCTTCAATTGTTTGTAACTTTACATGTTGTAAAATATGCCTTTTCACCCAAATTGCAGCTGTAAAACAAAAAATGTTTATAGGTTAGAGTTCTTTGTTGTGCCCTATTATAGTTTTGTTACTGAAAACGTAATTCTAGAAGAAGCTAAATAGCATCACCTCGTAATTTGTTAGACATAATCAGAACTCTCCCAAGATCCAGTGAATCAGAATCTGCAGTTTAACAGTGATTAAAATGAACATAATTTCAAGCAATGCTCTAACATGTATCAGACCTCTGTAAATGCTCCCTAAATGGTTACTAGTTTATCAGCTGTTACAGTAGATTCTTACAACTACCATAACAAATTACCGTAAACTTGGTGACTTAAAATAGCAGAAATGTATTCTTTCACAGTAGGAGAGCTGAAGTCTTAAATCAAGTTGTTTACAAGGTTGACTCATTCTGTAGGCTCTGAGAGTGAAGTATTCAGCACCTCCCTAGCAGTTCCTGGTGTTTTCTGGCAATTCTTGGCATTCCTTGGTTTGTAGATAACTCCAACCATTGCCTCCGTTTTCACAATGCCTTCCTGTCTAAGTCTCTATTTCCTCTCCTCTTCTTATAAGGATACCAGTCACTTTTTTTAGAGAGATTCCTAAATCCAGGTTGAATTCATATCAAAATTCTGAACTAATTACATCTTTAAAGACCCAAATGAGGTCACATTCTGGGGTTCCAAGTGGACATACATTAAGGGGAGGGGCACTATTTAACTCATGACATCTCTGTAAAACACTAAGTCTTTTTTATTTATTTTTTTCATTGCAGATAAGGTGATGATGACCACTCTTTTATTCCGGAATTCACACGTGGTGAGTGATCTGTGTTGATGAAGATAGGAATTTTAGCTTTTGTTGTGGCCAGCACTCCCCCATTTAAACAAATGCAAAGCCTAAATAAAGTGATGGGTTTCTCTCTCTCTGTGTGTGTGTCTCTCTCTCTCTGTCACACACACACACACACACACACACACACACTCACTCTCACTCACACACACCTTTCTAACTGTAAAACTTGGTTGTGGAATCCCTATAAGCTTTTCTTAAGATTTATCCTTCTCGTTAAATAATTATGAAACCAATAATCTTTCTCATATGCAACTGTTTATAGTTACTTTCCGAAAACATAATGCTGTTGCTTGCATTTTCTGTACCTACTGTATTCGTTTTCATGGCTACTATAGAAGTAATTGGATATCTATAATGGGTTTATTTTTCCATCTAAAAGTCCATTTTCTTTACAGCTTATACCTAAATGATCAACTGATGTTTTTTTCTGTGAGCTGTTTACAGATGTTTCCCTTAATGTTGTTCAATTAACATCTCTACAGCATACACTTTCCCTCTCAAAAAGTTACTTAATGGTATATGTTAATGCATTCATGCCCAGAAGCTTTTAAAGTAAAGGGAGCAAATGTTAAAAAACAAGAATGAACATATGTAAATAACTATGCCTATCTATAAGTGATGATCTTGGAATTTTTAAATGTTGCTTCCCTTTCCCATTTGCTAAAAATGTCTCATGTGAGAACAACTGATAATCACATTGTTGACTCCACTAAGAAGACATTAGATGGCAGTAAGAGGGTTCATGTAAAATTATGAGGGATTCATTTAATATCTGAATTGTTCAATATGACGATTAGTATGACAATGAGGTGAGATATATTTTTGTTTAATTATCAAAACAGCAGATTATTTTGACCCTCTTCATATCTTTGTATTTTAAAAAATACTTCAAGGTCAAAATATTTCATGGTCCTCTGGTTAATCAGCTAAAACTGAGGACTGATTTGACCATTTCAGGATTGTAAAATAAGTGAAATTTCCCTTTTGGCAACTTGGTAGGTAGTGTTAGTGTTTCCTTGATGTTGATAAATCCTTATTTTGTTACTCAACTAGTAGCTGTTTCATGGACAGCATCGTATGCCTGGGAAAGGGATGGGGAAAAGTACTTTCTTTGGGTGCAAAATTTAGAGGTTTACAAAATTAACAGGATGCCAAAGAATTTGTAATGGAAACAAACAGTATTTTTATTAGGGTTGACAGATAAAATACAAAATAAGCAGTTAAATATGATATTCAGGTAAAAAAATAGATTTTTTCTTATAAGAATGTTTCACACAATAGTTTATCTAAAACTTAAATATTACATGGGACATACTTACACCAAAAACTTTCTTTCTGTTTATCTAGTATTCAAATTTAACTGCGTGTCCTATATTTTTACTTGCTAAATGTGGAAATTCTAACTTTCATGCACTATTTTTTTTACAGTTAAAATTAACGCAAAAAATCCATGATGAAAATAACATGACTTTTTAAATAAAGCCAAGGTAAGACTTACTGATTTTTTCTTTTGCCTCAGGGTTGAATAAGGTTTAGTACAGGATGGCAACTTAGTCTATCCAACTTTTAAAAATATGGCACTGCCAGGTGCAGTGGCATGTGCCAGGTCAACATCATGAGACCCCCATCTCAAAAAAAAGAAAATGAAATATGGGATGAAGTGAAACTTACATTAAAATATTATTTATTTTTGTTACTGAGTAAGGAGGGTCACTTTAATTTTGTACCTTGGGAAAATGCCTCATTTTTCTTACTCGGGTTGCAATACTGCCTGGATCCTTCCTTAGCTCCTTACACTTTGCACTCACCACAGGACCTGATTTTACTGGGGACTAACGTGGTAATAGCTAGTGAGAAAGTTTATACTGAAATGATTCTTAAAGATTACCTGGTGTCATTGTTACATTTGACTGAAGGAGAAATTAAAGCCCCGAGCCATGATTTGACTTGAACTCTAGTACCACAGGAAATTATTAGCAAATTTGAACACAGAAAGTAGGTTGTCTAACAACCCAATGCTGCAGAGCTATTTACATGCACACGCGCACGTGCACGCACGTGCGCACACACACACACAATTTTTAAGCAAATTCAGAGAAGAAAAATTATCGTGTAATACCATCAAGACGCTTGAGGTCTTTGAATAGATTAATCTACAAATAAGGCCACAATTGGTCTGTTAAGTCCCACCTAAAATTGCAACTACAGACACTGAGTTAGTAAAATAATTATATCATTTACTTATTTCATTTATATCATTTACTTATTTCATTTCAATTATATCATTTACTTATCATTACTTATTGAGCTACTTCTAATATTAGGCATTATTCTTGGTACTGAGCTTATAGTAATGCATATGAAATACAAAGTCCCTTTTCTCTTGGACCTTCTCACTTAGTGGTTAGAACCAGTATAAATAAAGAGAGCAAATAAACAAATTTTGTATTACAGATATTGCAAAATACTAAAAATGAAATAAAGCAGGATAATAAGAAATATGTTCTTGAGTATGAAGGGCCGTAGTAGATAATGTTGGCAGGAAGTGTTACTTTGAGAAAAACACAATTGAGATTAGAGATGAAGGTGGAAAGAGACAATTCAAGTTACAGATAAAGAAAATTCCAGGCAGGGAGAAGAGCAAGGATATAACATGGAAAAGGGATCCAGCTGGCCCTATAAAAGGAGCATGGTCCATGCATAATACCCATCTGCCTTTACTTAACACTGTATTTTAATAAGCAGCTGGAAACACTTTTTCATGGCTATTTAAATTATGTATCAGTGTTTGTAGAACCATCCAGTTGCAATTTAAAAATTACAAGTACCAAAAAGGTGGTAATCAGCTACATATGGCTATTCAAATTTAAGAAAATAAAAAGTTCAGTCTTTCAGTGGCTCTATCCCTATTCAAGTGCTTAAAAGCCATATGTATTCTATGGCTACTGTATTGGACAGTAAAGATATAGAGCCTTTGTTTCACCAAAGACATTTGTTTTTGCCAGCTTGGCACTGGTCTAGAGGAAAAGACAGACACATAACGTTATATATGTGTTTGTATTTGTAATTTTTGGGAAAATAACCCTTTGCATGCATTCATATATTCAATATTGTGTGATTACCTACTATATAACAGATGACAGGGTCTATTATAAGAAATTGGAAATCAGCAATGAGTGAACTAGAGGCAAAAATCTTTCTACTTACAAAGTTTATATTTTATTGATAAATAAGTAGAAAAATAATATTAAAAATTAATAAATTAATATTGATACATGCTCAGGAGAAAATATTGATACATGCTCAGGAGAAAAAAAATAAATTGGGAATAGAAGAGTTGAAGTATTGGTGGGAGATAGTTCTGAGGGGTTCATAAAATATATAGGGAAATTAGAGAAAGCCTTACTGAGATGATGTTTGGAGCATAGCCTGAGGTGAGTAAGAGGATGAAGTAGATACCCTTAGCCAGAAGGAAAGGAAGACACAAAGGGCCTGAGATGGGAGCTGGCCAAACTTACTGGAGAAACAAAGAAGAGATCAGCCCTACTGAGGCAAGGCAGAAGGAGAATTAGGGCAGAAGAGGAGCTAGCCAGGGACTTACTGGGGCCAAATTATTTAAGCACTTTGAATCATTGTAAGGCATTTGTATTCCAAGTCAGTATTTCAAAGAAAACATAACAATTTTGTTCCACCGGTTGCCAGATGAAAATGAACAAGTTGATATTATAGATTTATTTTCAAAATGGTTTGCAGTGTCCCTATTAAGAAGTGTAGCACAATGATAAAACATGGGGTTGGATAACAGGCTTTGAATTACAGCTTAAAAATGTTTGCCAGTGATGATATAGACTTGGTCAGGTTACTGATCTGCTTTAAGATAGGAACTGGCTGACACCTATGGAGTTTAATCTGCATATTAGACGTTGTGCTTATCACTTAAAAGCATGCCATTCAGGCGGGGGTGAGTATCTCATGCCTATAATCCGAGCACTTTGGGAGGCCAAGGGGGGGTGGATCATGAGTCTCGAGATTAAGACCACCCTGGCCAATATGGTGAAACCCCGTATATCGTAAAATGCAAAAAATTAGCTGGATGTGGTGGTGCGCACCTGTAGTCACAGCTACTCAGGAGGCCGAGGAAGGGAATCACTTAAACCTGGGAGGCGGAGGTTGCAGTGAGCCGAGATTTCACCACTGCACTCTAGCCTGGCGACAGAGCAACACTCCATCTCAAAAAACAACAACAACAAAATAGCATGCCATTTAATCATCACAGGAGCCCTAGGAAGTGGTATAGCTGTCCCCTTATCCATGGGGGATATATTCCAAGACCCCCAGTGGATACCTGAAACCATAGATAATACCTGATCTTACATATATTCTATTGGACATTTGATCTGATAAATGAGATGACTACTAAATGACCAATGGGCAGATAATGTATACACAAAAGGATGATTATCATTCCTGGCTGGATGGACCAGGACAGCTTGAGATTTCATTATGCCACTCAAAATGGTGCACAGTTTCAAACTTATGAATCGTTTACTTCTGGAATTCATTAAATGTTTTCAAACTGCAGTTGACCACTTGCATCTGAAACCACAGAAAGTGAAACCGTGGATAAGGGGAGCCTACATGGTTTTTTGAACGTTATAGATAGGGAAATGAAATCACTGAGATGGTGACTTACCAGTTCATATAGTAAATATGATCAACCTCATATATATTTTTTAAATATAGAAATTCATGTAAATCACTTAGGATCTGTTGCATTGTGATTATTATTACTATTGTTATTTCCTTTTATGCACAAAAACCCATCATAAACTTGACATTGAACTTCACATACTCTCAGGTCAAAATTATTTCTGATAAGAGCTTGAAATGTGCTTCAGGGGACATTTTTTTAAAATGGGCAAACAAGAACACTATTTGAGAAGGCATTCATAAACACACAAGGTAGGTTTCTCATCGACTAACATAAAGTTTGATTATTCCTTGAACTATAGAATTAAAAATTGAGTATCATCTCAAGAGATACATTCATCATGTCCTCCATACTAAAAAATAACAAAACCAATAGGAGTATAAAATTACATCCACACCTACTTATCTATATGTTATGATGTAGGATTTGACTGTGTTTAATATTTGAAAATGAATAGCCTACCGTAAGACTAGTGGGAGGAGTCGTTGTTATAGAGAGGTGTAGAGCCAAATGTAATCACTATCAGTGTAAAAATGCATTCTTTTTTGTTTGTTTTTTTTTTTTTGGTAGCACCCTACTTAGCATAGGGTGTGAAAAAGTGACCAGTAAGCTTTTTCTTCTCTGAAATTCATTTCATCAGCTCTCTGTATCATAAATTATAGGAAAAATGTGTACCAAAATAAAGCACGTTGATATCTCAAAATAAGACCATACCATTTTCTTTGCAGGGGTATAGAAGGAATCAGAGTGACAGCATAAGTGAATAAAACAATGTACAGCAATATTAGGTAGCAAATGTCAACTGAGAGCTCAGGGAAACTTATACTAGGTGCTCTAGGACACTGACTCTTCCTTTCACTGCTGACATTCACACAAAACGCCACTCCAGACACAATAATACTTGACCCAAAAGACTACAGCAGAGACAGCAGTGCAACTGGCAAGGAATGCAAGATCCTTGATGCCTCAGTGGGTCAATACTTCAAACACATGGAAAGAAAGATTTATTCTTGGAACATTATACTTCAGAAAGAAATGCAAAGAGTGGAGCACAAACTGATGTGTAGCTGTGTACGTTCTTTCAACCAATTGTGAAATTTTGGCTAACATTTTGTATCAATCACCTGGGATGTGCTTCACTGAATAGCATTGTTACTAGTTGATACAATGAGTCAATACTGGTAGCTCTCTTCAGACAAGAAGAAGGTAACCAGGTAGAGAGCCATAGGGTCTCACAGTTGGTACCCAGAGTAGAGTCGAGGTCAGTGTTGGTTCACGTCTATCACACTTAGACCCTCTGCACCAACTCCAGATCCAATTCTGGCTTCATGGACCCCCATGACGATATCCCAAAGGGATTTTTTTTTATATAGTCCACACCCTACATATCTACCTATTACTGAATATTTGTCAGCTTTGTCTTTCCTTATTTTAGAGCCCAAAGGAGGAAGTATCTAGAATAGTTTGCAAGATAACGTGACTGTGTGAATAAAAGAACAGGCCCTATATAAAGTCACATGTGCATCTTCATTGAAGCCATCTAGCGACCCTGGGGATATGTTAATAAGCACTGTAAGTCGTTGTTTTTGAAGACAATAGTAGAATGTCCTAGGTAGTGTTGTGCAACTCTTATGAATATAAGTTTTGAAAGTGGCTTAAGATATATTGTGTTTGACCTGCAATAGAAACCTCTACTTTACCAAATGAATGCTATTCACTGCCCCAGTGTCAGAAATACCCCAATTAATATATCTAAACAGAAGGAGTTTTAAAGTAGATGAAAAGCTATGGCAGCCAGCAGCATTGGAGAAGCTGTGTAGCATAAAAATTCAGATTTGTAGACTCAGTTCTGAATTATGACTTTGGCATTTGTTAGCTGAATGACTGTACTCAGGCCATTTAATCACTCTGAACTTGTGTTCTTCATCTGTAAAAGGAGGCAAGCATTATCCTGCTGAAGTTTTTAATTAAATAGGATAATATCTATAAAACACTTAGTCTAGTGCCCTGCATTTAATAATATGCTAATAAATATTAGCTATGATAATTATTATAGAAAAACAGAGAGATTTAGGGGACAGATGAAGACTTAAATAGCCATGTAGAATATTATTCTGCATGATCAGCTATCTCATCCATTTCAGGTAGTGCTAGTTTTGGATAAGAGATGGAGCGGTTTCCTGCAATATTGAGGAACACTGTTACCATACCACTTGCTTTATTGGAAAGCTATTAATATTAAAGTCATTCTGAATTGAATTTTGACTTTCAAGCCAGGTAAGAATGAACAATATCCATAATCAGGACCAGAATTCAAATTATCGTTCTTTACTTTTTTTTTTTTTCGGCACTTCACAGTTAAAATATTTATCTAATGATGCAATTTGTAGGAATTATCAGGAAGAAACCTTTAGTTACAAGGCACCTCATCCTGGCCATCCTCAAGTAATGTAAATAAAAGATTTGCTTAATTTTCTTTGTCCTTATATTTTAGCTACGTGAGATGTTTTACTCTATGGTCCATAAGCATAGTATTTTGGGGTTTGTCTTGGAGAAACTCTGGTTGTTTTACATTTTTCTCGATTGCTGTGTGCTTCCCTAGTTGCCAAGACAGAGTAAAGAGATGTGTATAGTAAAGATATCTATTTCTATATATACTATATAGCATATATATACTATATACATAGATGCACTATATATATACATACGCTATATATATATTATATATGTGTGTGTGTGTGTGTGTGTGATTGTTTTTTTGAGACGAAGTCTCTGTTACCAGGCTGGAGTGCAGTAACGATCTTGGCTCACTGCAACATCTACCTCCTGGGTTCAAGTGATTCTCCTGCCTCAGCCTTCAGAGCAGCTGGGACTACAGGTGCGCACCACCATGTACAGATAATTTTTGTAGTTTTAGTAGAGACGGGGTTTCACTATGTTAGCCAGGATGGTCTCGATCTGATCTCATGATCCGCCTGCCTCAGCCTCCCAAAATGCTAAGATTACAGGTGAGAGCCACTGTGCTCAACGTAAGATACCTATTTTTTTAACCTCAAGCATGTTCAGACTTACAAAATATTTTCTGGTAAATGGATGTCAGAACATTGAGGCGTTCCTTCTTTCACCAGTTACCCCAATTTTGAAAAAAATAGAAGGTGAGATAGAATTCTTCGAAGGCCAGAATTGTTAATTAACTTAGGTTTTTCCTTTACAGTCTGCATTTATTTATTTGTGGTATAATTAAATTTCTGATTTTTACCCCCCTCCATCTACAACCTAAAAAAAAGGTGGGGAGATTGAATTGGTTTCCTTGGTTGTTTGTTATCATATTGTATCACTGTCAGTGAAATTGACCATGAAAGCAAGCATTAAATGGTTGATCATAAAATAAAGCATTCTTGGCATGCGGAACAATGACAAAATAACACAGTATCAAGCCTGTTTTAATTAAAATAACCCCTCTCTGGCTGGTGTACTCAACTGTTCTCAGTGGTGGCAAGGAACTAATAAGAACTGTAAAGAGTATGAGTGAGGACCTTTAAGGCGTCCAATTTAATTAATTCCAACTACCTGGCCACCACTTTACAAGATCCTGAAGTTCAAGTGTTTAGCAAAATCTTCATGGTGAGAGCATGGAATAGATTACATAACCATTCTGTAAAAGTTTTTAACAAAATGTTTGTGTCCTGTTCTGATTCCCACTACTGGCCAGACTCATGAACATCCCAGGTACCCTGAATGTGGGTTGATAACTCCAAAATATCTCTTCTCTAAAGAACTGTATTGAGAAAAATGCCATGGACCATCACCACTACCCCAATGCCCACAGGCCCTGGCCAGTGGTTGCCTGGCAAAGAAAGACAAAATATACATTATAGTGCAATTTGTGCTTCATGGCTTTCTCATGAACACCATTCTTGTTTACCTTTTTTTCCCTGCCCTATCCTATTTCCCTTACATCCTTTCTTCTGAGAGGACTTTTCCCTGTACATCACAGGAAAATAATTTCAGTCCAAGGCTCGGCTTCTGGGAATGCTCACCTAAGCCATGGCATGCTTGTTAGTTTTAAGAGATACTGAATCATCCAGGTCATATTATATCATCTTGTTACCTAAGCCTGTGCTGCTAAAAAATTACCTTTATTATTATGAATACTATGGAAACATTTGTCTGCATATATACATATGATTAGGTGTGTGTAACAGGTATGTAATAGTTATGTCTAGGCACGTGGGTATGGGCATGCTGTGTGTGTGAAAAACATCAGGATACAAAATTTGAAATTGTGGAAACATCTCAGTTGCTGCTTTGGCATATGCATGAATACACAAAGCTATCAAATAAGTAGGAGTAGTTATACCTAGGTCTGATACAGTCATTAATCTCTACTTTCTTGATATACACTATTGCTATATTTCCATTCAGCATTTAAAATATAAAATAAATATTCAATAATAGAAACATAAAAATGAGGAAGCCATTCCCTTGGTTTTAGTAATACCTTACTAAATGAAGTCCTCCTGTGACAAGGGTAATAATATACATTGACATGATTGCTGTCATAGGAGGTTGTTGCTTGGGAAACAGGAGAAATAGCAGAGATGCTGAGGACTTTGTTTTGGGGGATGTGTATTGATTCTTGCTTGAAAAAACCTTGCTTTTTGAGTATTTAGCTCCTATTAAATCCTTAGAATAAATAACTTCCTATCCAAATTTTCACTCTGCTTTCCAGATGCTAACTAACAGCATGGGGAGAGGGCTTCCACTTTGAATTGACTGTATACATAGTATAATTATCAGAGTTTCTTTATGTGGTGAGGCCATTATCTCCATCACAGATGCCTTCTAAAACCACTCCCAGGGAGTGAGGAGCCTCACATCCCAGACTCCTGTAGAATTTTCTGACAGTGTGTACATGTCTTTACTACAGGAGACTGTTTACCTGCACACTGCCTAAATAGCAGTTGCCCAAATCATAGAATTCAATGCCAGAATATACACGTTTGGCAATAACAATCTTCTACATTGTAATGTATTTTTAATGCTATATATTAACTGTTTATATTCTTATAACAACAAAAGTTATTAGCCTTTCAAATTTGCACATGGCGTTTATGATGTTCCATATCAGGTACATTGATATCACTGACAGATGACACTAAAATTACCTCCTATTATAATATGTACCAAAGATAATCAGCATGTATTCTATTAAATAAACATATAAAATAAATATATAAGAGGTAAACTTGTTCATGATTAAAAAACACTTTTTGAATTTAACTGAAACATTATTAAACATTAAAAGAACAAAGTATAAAGTAAAATCTACCAGTATTTTGTGGCATTAGTCATATAATACTTGGGTAGAACCACTGAGGATTCATCTTTTTTTTTTTTTGTCATAATAACTGATATTCCAAATCTCATTCATGTGATAATTAGAAATTTTATAAAATTCATTATTAATCACATTTTTATAGCTTTTAACACCCCACCATAATTGCTGAAATAGTTCACTGCTCCCCCCACCCCCCACAACGCTTATGTCTAGTTTGTCCACCAATATGAATTACATGGACCCCATCATACCCCAGGAGCAGTTATCACCTAGGAAAAGTCACTCTATTCTTCTTGTCCATCTCAGTGTTTGGCTGCCCTTAATTCCAGTTAGTGGAGTCTCAGTGTTATAACTGACAGTTACGAGAATTTCTTTCTTAAAGAGTGTTAGGCTGTTTCTGGATTCCATACAGAACTGGTGACAATGGCTTCTATCCACAGTCAGTACCTATCATCTGAGCCCAGAAGCCATTGTCATAAAGACTCAGCTGAATTATAAGTCTCTCATAAAAACTGTTGTGAGGCTAAGTTCTCCATGTAGAAGCATCATTGTCACTCCAAGTGACTGAAGAAAATATAAACACCAAAATACAAACTCTGTCCATTGGGAAATTCAAAAATAATTGGAAAAAGGAAAAAATGATACTTTTAATGGGAGCCTGACCTATCAAAATTTAATTGTTACAAGAAAATATAGTCACAGGTTGTGTTGTCTTAGGATATGTTAATGACATCACTAACTTAATTTTCAGTGGCAAGCCAAAGCATTTCTTATCACTTTCTTTCTCTATAGGCTCAAGATAGTATAGGGACCAAGGGAAAACTTCCCCTTTGCCCTTGGAAAGTCCACTGAAAACTGAAAAAAAGGTAAATTAATAGGAGAAAAATACAAAATTTTATTTTAATATACATAGCAAGAGAGAATCACAGAATAACTATTCAATAATCCAGAGCAGAACAGAAGCCTATATACCCTTTTTCACGGGGGATGAGGAGAATGAATGGGGTCTGGGAGGAGGAGGTGAGAGGCAGACATTAGGTGGGAGGAGAAACACAAGGAACAAAATTGTTGTCTTATTAGACAGATAAAGCCTCCCAGGTAATCTCTTAATGTTGCCCTCTGATAAATAAAGGGAAAGTTTGTATGGGTGTGGTGATGACTCTCAGTCTCTTATCTTTTCTGGTGGTTGATCTTTCCTAATTAACTGATGAAATTCCTAAGAAGAGGTTCTTAAGACAATTGCATTCCTTTTGGAAGTAAACTTCCTGGGGCAGATATGAAAATTAAGAAAGTTCCTTCCTATGCTTGGAGATTGACAGCGGAAAGTAAGGGTTAGAGTGACCTTGATTCTTAGTCAGCTTCTAAGGCCTCTGAACATGTCAAAGTACTAGTCTTTAGAATATCACTTTCTGAGCCCTGACAATAGCTAAAACTAGCATTCATTCTGTGGCTGTCTCTCAGTTTTGCCCCCAGCAAAATTATAAAATAGGTAAAGTCTGATATTGGTATTCTCGCCCAGTCCTACCTTTGCTACCTTCTCATCCTTCCTTATATTCAGTTCCTACAGAAATTGACCTCATGTGTTGAGAAAAGTTTAAATAATTAAACTTAATTAAATAATACAATGCTTTTGAATAATTAAACATTTTTTCAATGGCGACTATTGTATCCCAGCATTTTGCTAGGTTCAGGTATTAAAAAAATATAATACCATCTATTTTTCAGGGAGTTTATGGTTGACTGGTGAAAGTGCAGTGTCAAAATACTTAGAGAACTGCATATTCATTACCATGCTCTGTACAAGCAGAGGACATTATAGATGCAAAATGGAGAAAAATCAAAATCTACAAATGCTTTCTATCAGTAGGATGGTTTGTAATGGGTTTTGAAGAATAAATAGAACTCTAAAAGGAAAAAAGCATGAAAACTGATTACAGGCCTAGACAACATCATGTTCAAAGGCACAAATGTGTAGATCATCAGGTAGACAACTGGAGCTGCCCACGCACTAGGAGTCAAGATAGGAAAGTGTTGAGGTTGTCAAAGTTTTAGGCAAAAAGAAGTGAGTTTAAATTATATGCATGCTAACAAAAGAATCTATTTTATTTTTTATTTTTTTTGAGACAGGATCTTACTCTGTTATCCAGGCTGAAGTGCAGTGGCACAATCATAGCTCACTGCAGCCTCAACCTCCCAGGCTCAAGTGATCTTCCTGCCTCAGCCTTCTGAGTAGCTGGGGCTACAGGCATGCATCACTACACCCAGCTAATTTTTATAGTTTTGGCAGAGACAGAGTTTCAACATGTTGCCCAGATTTGTCTTGACCACCTAGGCTCTAGTGATCCACCTGCCTCAGCCTCCCAAAGTGCTGAGATTACAGGCATAAGCCACCATGCCTGGCCTATTTATTTATTTATTTTATTTTTCTTGAAAGCTCTTGAGAACCACAGAACACTTTAAAGGAAGGTGTCAAGTTGATCCTGTTTGACAAGATAGGATATTATCTAAAAACTAAAGCAGAAGTTGATAAGGTTTAACACCTCCTGGACATATAGGCTTTAACTAAAAGGAGGAAATGTCTTTGATGACATAACCAAAAATATAATTTTGTAGAATAGATTCTTAGTATTAAATCTACAGAATTAAATTTATTATTCCTTTTGCAATAATGTTTTAAACTTAGAAGAGAAAGGGTAGGTAGATAGGTTTTCCAATAAGACTTCAATATAACCAGTCAAATCTTCAACTACTACATAGTGTTTCTACCCTTGAGATACATACCCAGGAGATTAAGTTGCTTTTCAGCTCCTGAAATAAGAAAGCAAGGTGTCAGAGGCTGCTCTCCAGGGAGAAGGGTGCTGTCAAGATGCTATTTAGGTTGATACACTGTAGAACCAGGAGGCAGAATAATAAAACTCCAGAAGCATACACTTCACTCTGATCCACTTGGCAACTTAGAAAGTTTTTGGTGTAAAATCATGTTTGGATATAAGCTTTATCACTGTTAATAAATGTAACGGTCCAGAATTCCAAGTTTGTTTGCGGTAAGACTATCTATAGGTTTTCTCTGATAAATCTTGCAAATCAATGCCAACTTACGCTTCCCCAAATCTCTGTGAGGGGTGTGTGCGTGCGTGCGTGTGTGACTACTCTGATCAGAATCTTTTAGGGACTTCACAGTAGAGTCTCGTCTCAAAATCTGACCTGGGATGTGGAACCCTCTACACTGACTCTTTCACTTCCATATCCTTGTCCCATTATTGCTCTTAACTATTAAGTCAAATTTCAAGGGACCTTCAAATTACGTTTTTAAGAATAAGTCAAAAGGCAGAAACTAATGTTCATGACAGTAAAAACTTTGCAATGTTCTAGAAGATATGAAGTTGACCTTTTATTTATTATTATTTGGCTATTTTCTTACATGAGTACTCTTAGAATGTTTTAAACAAGCCAGGCTTTGAATAGAACAAAGGGACATAACCTGAGTGCATATTAGAATTACCTGGGAATATTTTTTAAAATACTGATGCTCGGCCAGGAACAGTGGCTCATGTCTGTAATCCCAGCACTTTGGGAGGCCCAGGTGGGAGGATCCTTTGGGGCAAGGAGTTCAAGACCAACCTGGGCAACAAGGAGAGACCTCATTTCTACAAGAAATATAAAACACTGATGCTTTAGTTCCATCCCCAAAGTCATTAGTGGAGTGAAAATAGGGCATCAGTATTATTTAGCTTAGGTGATTCTATTATATAGAAAAGGTTCAAAACTATTGAAATAGAGCAAAACAGGCTTAGTTTATGTGAGTATCTGTGAATATTGTGCCCTATTTCAAAGTTAGTTTTGGTTGGGTCCAAACATAGTTCACTCATGAGGAAAAAATATTACCTCTTAATTACATCAGAATTAGCATATATTTTAGTTAAACATATTTAATACAACACAGTATGTGCCAGGCATTCAATCTTCACTTGGTGTATAGTTCAAATTAAGGCAGAGACTGTTTTGAAAAATATGCAATAAATGTCATGGTTACCAACAGCCTGGCCTTCTTGGAGATACAGATTGAGGGCTGTTTCACTTTATATAAATTATTCTTTATTTAAATTATAGATTCAAAATTATCAAGTATCTAGGAATAAATTTAATGAAAATTGTGAAAGGTATTTATACAGAAATATGTTGAACATCACCAAGTATAGACTTCATCTCTGGTACTGAAGGTAAAATCACCAGCAGATTCTTCCACACGTATAAATTTAAACTCAGTAGTAAAACAAAACAAAGACATTGTATAAATTATTTAGAGAATAAATAATTGCAAACATATTTGAAGGGAAGTTGAGTCTTGTGTTCATAGCATTGGTCTGAGGACAGGCTGAAGCTAAGCATAATATGAGTTTGCTGAAACTCCAATAGAAATATTTCATTTTTCTGTCTGAAAGAACACAGAGCCTAAAGAGGCTACAGTCACAGAGAAGTGAAGGGAATCCTAAAAAAAAATAATCCTGGGGTATGTGTGTAACCTCTGCTTAAAGTCTCTTGCTGATCCCTGAACTATACATTCATAGAAAATTGTGCAAACAGCACAACGATAAAGTAAAAAATAAAGAAACTGAACTAGAATCCAAGATTCCACTCATCTCAAACAAGGCAAAGTTTGCAGTTTCAGGCTAATAGAGTTAATCATCTGCCAAAACAAAAACAAAAGTGTAATCACCTAACTGAGTTCTTTTGCTTGCTGCATAGAAAAAAACCAATACACTTGAGACAGCAGGTTGTGCAGTGGAGAAATAGTTTAATTTTTGTAAGGCAGCTGAGTGGAAGAATCAGAGATATTTCTCAAATCTGCCTCCCTTAGAGCTTGGAGGCAAGGGTTGTTAAAGATAATTTGATGGTCAGGGAGCTAGAAAATGAGTGCCGCTGATTGGTTGGGGTTGAAATCATAGGGTTGTTCAAACTGCCTTTGCATGCTGAGACAGTTTTCAGGGTAGGTGTCACAGGACTGGTTGAGTCACTTTCTTGTTATGGATCCTGGGTCTGGATGGATCAGTTGGCTTTTTCAGATGGAAAAGTCTAAAAAATATCTTAAGTTTTGACAATGGTGATATTATCTATAGGAGCAGCTGGGAAAGTTACAAAGCTTGTGACCTATGGCTGCGTAACTCCTGAGCATTAGCATATTAGGGAACAGTCGCTGATTATTGCTGAGCTATGCTTAAAGCTCAGCAGAATTCAGGCCCCTACCATAATTCAAAGCTTGTGGCCTTTCTTGAGTTTTACAAAAGCAGTTTTAGTCACCAAACCAGGAAGAAGTTAATTTTGGGAAGGGACTATTATCATCTTTAAAGTTATAAAGTTAAACTAGAAACTAAACTCCTCCCAAGTTAGTTTAGCCTATACCCAGGAATAAGCAGGTAAGTTAACTTGTGAGATTAGAAACAAGGTGGAGTCAGTTATATTAGATTTTTCTCACTGCCATAATCTTTGCAAAGGTGATTTCCAAAGCATTATTTTTTAAAATGCAAGGATTTCCAGAGACCACACAATATAAGATTTACAGTTTCTAGAACGTAATTCAAAGGTACTAATAATAAAGAAACAGAAAAATATTATTTATTCTTACAAAGAAAAACAAAGCTAACCTTGAAATAATCCAGATGTTGGAATGATCAGATTTAGACTTAAAAGCAAAGAGGTAAAGTAAAATATGCATAACAAGAGAGGAAATCTCTCCAGAGAAATAGAATATATATTTTTAAATGCATAATGAAAAAGTTTGAATGAAAATAATTAAACAAAAAGTCTTAGAATGTTAGGCAAACTGTACATAATAAAGAAAAAGAGTCAGTAAACTATCAAAAAATGAACACTTTTATTTCTTCATGGTTAGGACTTGCTGGCACATTTTTACTAGGAATTAGGCCATTGGAAAATATGTTGAATAGAGGTGATGATTTAAATACTGAGAGATCATCTAGGAATCATATGTTTACATTTCAAAAAAAAAATCAGGTATGGAACCAAGAAGATATTCCAGAGGCTGCAAACAAGACTGGCTTATCTTATTCACCCATCCCCATACCAGGTATTTACATTCCAAAAGGTAAGAAAACAGCGTTCTCCCTTTTCTTCTATTCTGTAGGAGAAATAAGGAGATTAAGTTTCTCTTCATTCATCTCTCACAGGGAAAGGGAACAGCATGCATACAAGGTTCTAGATTCATATTTTCCTACCATAGTGTGTTCCAGTGCAGGTGTGCCTGTTCATCTGGCTTTCATGACATTTTTCCAAAAGCGGGAAAATGGGTAAGGCTAACAATGTAGTTATTGCTGTTAAATGCTATAAATGACTAAGAAAAAGAATTGGACATAACTGATAGGACTAATAATTAACTGGTCTCTGCCCCAGAAGCCACATGTTTACTTTCAGAGTAGTGTGAATAATTATAGATATTAAAAGATGTCATGAACTTGAAGAAAGATACAAATATTATTCAAACTAAAAAGCAAAGAGGAAAATGGATTGTTTTAAAACAAAACTAAGAGCACATCAGGAACATCAGGAACATGCGGGAATATCAAGGAGTCCCAAAAGGAGAGACTGAAGAGACAGTGAAACAGAGAAAAAGAAATTGAAAAAATAATGGACAAAATCTTCCCAGATTGTATAAAAAACAAATTTTCAGGGTAATGAAACTCAACAAACTCCAAGAGAATAAATATGAAGAAAGCCATGCCTAGGCACTTAAAACCCAAATAATCTAAAACCAAACATTGAATATCTTGGAAGGAGTGATGAAATGCAAAAAACAGCACCCCATCATAGGGCACATTGGCATGCTGAGTATTTTAAGTTAAAGGAAACTGAATAAACCACAAAAGCAGAAAGATTCTCTTTGACTTTCTCCCACCCTCTCTCGCTTTTAAATACCTGCATGTGACAGGTGTCCTTTCCTATATCCGGAAGGAAGGAATGTTACACAGGCCAAGAAGAATCTGAACAAATAGGTATTGCTAAGTGTTTCACAGTTTGTTACCATTAAATTATACCCTTTTGTCTCAGTCACACTGTGACATGGTAAAAAGCCCCATAAAACTGCATACCTCAACCATACCTTGGCTTTCTGTTTAAACTGCTCTCTGTAACC